>CM055128.1:211834866-212078130 GCA_029206835.1 Rana muscosa
CTGTCCCGGATGCTCGGGACTGGTGGTCCAACTAAAGCCATTTGGGCGTTGTGAGGCGTGTAAAGAATTTCTTTTTGAGGTTGAACCATCTACAGTGAGGCCCCGGGCCCTTCGCCTCAATTGCATCACAGGTACCGCCACTCTGGAAGGGGAGATCCAGGCCTTTGCGGAGGTCCCCGTACGCGCTGACCAGGGCGACGTGACTGCCCAACCAGAGACTGAGAGAGAAAAATCCGAGGATGCTGCTTCGGTCACCACAGATTCTCTGCTCCCACCTCCGAAGAGGATGATCGGCCTGGTGCAGGCCTCCTGTGGTCGTGGTCGAGCTTCACCCCGTCGCTTGCCGGGCCTGGATGGATCAGGCTGGAAAGGTCCAGGTGAGCCAGGGGCTGGGACTGTGGTGGTGGTTGGAGGTGTCTGGGGTCCACTGGAGGTGGAGCCCGCAAGGGAGGGTAGTTCTCCGTCTACTAAAGACTACCTTCCCGCCGAGATGTATGACACCTCCGACCTGGAATCGCTGTCGGACTGTGGGGATGACGGGGAAATAGATGAACTGTTTCACCGGAAGGGCTGGGACAAACGCCCGCTACCTGTGCTATGTAAACCGCAGGATTCCCCTATGTCTATAGAAGACATCACGCCCCGGGCGCACGCCCCGGAGCTCAGGAGGGAGTCTAGTCCTCCGACCAATCTTTCACCTTCCACAACATCCCCCGCGTTGATAGTGGGGATGCAGCGCGCTTCCTTGCGGGCGCCAAAAGCCAAGCCACCCAAGGTAGTGAAGGTACCTCGGCACCCGGAAGCCATCGTACAACCAGGAGAAGGTGAGCGAGATGTCATGCCTCCTTTAGCCAGATTGCAAAGACTTTTCTCCCAGAGAGTCGCCCGTGAATACGGATGGGAATATCCCTACTTGCCTCGGGACTTACTTTATGAAGTCGAGGTCTTGCGACAGAGATGGTACAACGAAATTGTCTGGGAGAAGCTCAAAGTGCCTCATGCCCGGCGATACTTGTCCTGTTCGCCGCCTGTGTCCAAGAAATTCAAAGACTGCAGAGCGGATTGGAAGTTGGGGCGCCACATTCATGCCGATAAAGTACTTATCTGCAGAAAGGAGGGAGAGGATGTCGAATATTCAGTTGAAGTGTTTGACAAGCACCTAAAGCCCCTGTTTTTGCCAGATCCAAGATTCTATTTGTAGGAGAAGAGAACTCCTATTTGTTTGCTTATTGAACTCTCTGGAAGGAACATTCCCAGTCACTCAGAACTGTGCCCTAGTGTTGTTTTGATTTGGGCTTTCCTTTTACTCACTGGAGACTTGGGAGCTGTTGTTTTTTTTTTCTCCCTTTTCTTCATGTGCCAAAGGCAGAGACTTTGGGGGTAGAGTCAGTGTAGGGAAAGCAGGAAGAATGAAGATCTCACCAAGTGTCATTACCACGGCGCTGTCACCAGGTGGCAGTGTTGTGCAACGACTGTTTGAAAATTTTACATCTACATCACTTTACTTATTGGAGCGAATGGGTCTCTCGGCTGATAGACCTATTCATTCCAAATTAACACAGATTGTTAGGATGTTGTTTTTGTTTCCCTTCTGCAGGAGATTCGTCGGTCAAGACTACTGAGTATGGGGTGGTTCTTAGACAGTGATGGGAGGGATTGTATATGTGTACATGACAGATGTTTTATACAAGAGTTTTATCGTTTTATAGTTCCCTTTCCCCTTGAGCAGGTCTTGGCACACACAGGATTCAAAATTTTTAGGGATAGCCTCTGAGGCTCGTTTCATGTCACCACTCCTTGGGAGACATGGGATTGCACCAGACGCTGGGGACCAGCGTCAAATCACAGGGGGGAGTATGTAGCGGGGTCTTTAAATTTAGTTGGGATACACCTGGGTGTAGTGTGACCCAGGTGTATAATTATGAAAGGTTCTGGACCCCTTTTTGTAATTCATGGAGGATTGAGTGGTGTATTATTCACCTTGGCCTGTGGGTGGCAGGGTACCTACAGGCTCAGGGTGGAATCACTGCCACAGTGCTACCCTTTTTGTCCCTTTCCGGAGATGGTACGGCTGGGGCGGGGAACCCGCCGTGGTGTTGATGGGAGGAGATAAAAGGGGGAGACGCCCTCGCCACAAGGTTCTTGGAGGATTTCTTTTCACGCACCCGGGCACCTTAGGCCTGGGTGCGGGCGGTTCAAGGTTCCGGCCCAGGTGCCCTAGGCCTGTCCGAAATGAAGTTGGGGTCCATCCCAGGCACCTTCAGCCTGGGGTGAGGTACTATATCGTAGGCCTGGGGCCCAGTAACTTCGACTGGGTCCCGCGAGGGTGAAGTGAACCCAGGGTGCCCCTTGCGAGGGGACCCGCATCTGAGGTGAGGAGGCTGGGGAGGTCACCCGTCCGGAGATTCCGGAGCAGCCTCAACCCGGTGACGGATGGGCCTCCGGTAACTCCCTTGGAGGGACATCTTCCCCTGATAGGGGCCGCAGCGCAGCAAAGGTATTCTGATCGAGACTCACAGGTTCTATGTGCTATGCTATTCAAGGTTACTATAACCCCTGGTCAAAGCACAGGGGTTTAGACTGAAATCAGGAAAGTGCCTCGGCCTGCTCATCCCACCGTATCAAGCTATTACATTGTTTATTGTGGAGCTACAATAAAGTGAGAGTTGGACTGTGATCGGTGTATGGACTCTGGTTAATGGGAGCAAGGGAGATTCCAGCATAGCAGGACTGAGTTTCAAGACTAATGCACATTGGCCCGAGGAAGATACTGATACTGGCCTTCACCTCACCTACAGCTATGGGGAGGACATGGGCCGTAGCGCATCTCACCCTGTCACGTGACATACCCCTAGCAAAAGGAGATGGGGTGAGGTCGCTACATATATAAATGGTTATAAACCACTATAGCACAATAAAAATAAGTGAGGATATAGAGAAGGTATAAACCACTATAGCACAATGAAAATAAGTGAGCATATAGAGAAGGTATTAAACCACTATATCGCAATAGAATTATATGAAAATAAGTAAAAAATGAATACACTCAAATACATAACTGAATATAAGTCCACTCCAAGAGGTAAAAAAGTGGTATTGATCCACAGGCAATAAACACCACAGTCCAAAGAGGCAAAGAGGGAAGTCCACTTCAAGATGCAATTGACGGCATATAATCAAAATGAGCTATTCAAATGCCCTTGGTTACTTTGATGACTTTCAAAGGAAAAAGTTTGGGTACTCTTACCAGATATGATGGACACACATACCATATGGCAGTGGGTCAAACAGGTTCTGAACTCTTGGTTCTTTACGCTCCAGGGCTGTGTGGGTGAAGAGGCCTAGTTGTGCCAGATGATGGATCTTTGGACTCCAAACCATACGAGAAAGCAGCGATGGCAAGCCGGCAGGAGGATCAGTCCAAGAGGTGGTGATGATTGTGGATATTCTTACCAAAGGCCCGAACCGAGGATAAAATACAAAAATGGCTCCATATGGTGCAGGTCAACCAAAGGGGATTTGTTTATGATAAATGTCATACATCGAGTGACAGATGTAAGAGTAATGAATGAGATTAAAAGTGATCACAAAATGTAAAATATAATATAAAACGCAATGTGGGAAGCAAAAATAGCAGGGTCGACGCGTTTCGACTCTATAGGTCTTCAACTGGGGCATCGCCAAGCAGCTTGGTGAGAGGGTGACAACAGATGTGGCGATTTTTTTTTTAAATGTAAGAAACACAAAATAACTGTCAATCTCCCTCTGTCTGGTACTTCTTGCAAGATCTCACCTCGTGGAGTTTCAATGATCATGAGAATGGTGAGGAATCAGCTGGGTCCATAGTCACCAAGAAAACAATTGGTAACACACTACGCCATGCACCACTGAAATCCTGTAGTGCCCGCAAGGTCCCCCTGCTCAAGAAAGCAGATGTACAGGCCTGTCTGAAGTTTGAACATCTAAATGATTCCGTGGATAACTGGGTGAAAGTGTTGTGGTCAGATGAGACCAAAATCAAGCTCTTTGGCATCAACTCAACTCGCCGTGCTTGGGGGAGGAGGAATTCTGCCTATGACCCCAAGAACACTATCCCCACCGTCAAACATGGAGGTGGAAACATTATGCTTTGGGGGTGTTTTTCTGCTAAGGGGACAGGACAACTTCACCGCATCAAAGAGATGATGGACGGGCCATGAAACGTCAATTCTTCTTTCATATGCATTTTTTTTTTACAGACAATGAATGACTACACATGTACGTGCATACACGTATATCTGCAAATCCGTCCTACATTCTTTTTGTGTGTGTCTAAACGCAGATCACATGTAGATGCAGCTGTGTGTATAGGCTCATTAATTACTATAGTGCTGCATTTAGATGTGCACAAATCTAAGGGCTATGCGTATGTAAATGCAGCGTTTTTTCTGTCCATATTAATGAGCCATAAGGGTGATCTTGACACAATGGGTATGGGCATCTGACTCTCCTAAAATGCAGACAGATATTTGACAGAATCAGCCAAACTTCCAAATTTCACAAGGAAAAAACCATAGAAGATTTGGATGTTGTGTAGTGCGATGCCTCACTCTCCCTCTTTCCCTTCTTGATGAACGGCTTGTGTCTAGGGGTACTTGGGAGAGGAGAGTGCAGGAACGCTACGCCAAGCTCTCCCCTCGTATGTATAAGAGGTTTGAGCTGATTGGTTGATTTGCCACCCGGGTCTGTCCACTGCATACGAAGCCTCAGTTACACCATGGAAACGTGTCCGATAATGATAGAGCCCCACACCAATCGAAAGTCCAACACTCCTTTATTTTCTTTACAATACGTTGAACACACTCAGTTGAACTTTCAATGACAGACGAACATGAGGGTGTGGGAACGAGTAGGCCCAGGCACAACTGAACTCTCCTATTCCTGTTATAGCGAATAGGCCTGGCGCACGGTCTCTGCCACCGACCGTGAGTCTTGGTCTCTGCCACAGACCGGATGAACCGTTGAGGCCCCTGCCACGGGCCTAATAGCAGGCCCCTGCCACCGACCTGATTGGAATAGCTGGACCGCTGCCACCGGTCATTGAACGTGGACTGAACTTCCTTTTTGAACTTGGCCCCTGTTCGGGAAAGATATCCCTCCGGGTGGTCTCCAGAGGTTCACCCGGCACTGGCAATCTGCTGCACCAGGTCTTCAGGTGAGTCCCTCCTCCAGTCCCTTACGCCACTGGATTCGGGTGCCCCACTCCCAGGGCCCCCTAGGATGATCCCTCCCTCGCGGGACCCAGCAGAAGGTACTGGGCCCCAGGCCTCCGGCTGAGTACCTCAACCCAGACTGAAGGTGTCTTGGATGGAAAACGAACTCCGGGTGTCCAGGCCTAGGCCGCCTGGACACCTACCGCAAACCACAGCCCTCAGGCTGAAGGTGCCCGGGACTCCAACAACCTTGTGGTGAAGATGTCCGCCCCCTTTATACTCTCCCCCAGCAAGCACGGCGGGTTCCCCGCCCCGCCGTACAAGTGCTGTGAGAGGCCACAAAGGGTACGGCACTGCAGCGATGGTTCAACCCCAGCCCAAAGTGACAGCGCCACCTGCTGGGCTGCAGGGAACTATGCATCACTGGTGTCCTCACCAGTTTTAAAAGTACATACCTGCTACAGTTGTATGACCAGGTTTTCCCTCCTGCCAGTTTTAAGGACTTGTTAGTCTGTGTGAGATTTAGGCATACAAGTCCTATGGCTGACTGCCCCGTATAGAAATGCTTTACATGTGTAGTCATATGGGCTGTATCTTTACCAGCTAAACTGTGATTTGTCATGTTATTACAAAACAATGTAGTGAAATCTGAAGCAGAGGACATTAATTCCTATGGTAACTTACTGGTGCAATACAGGCTGGAAGGAATACACAGTCTAAACTCAGCTTGGAAGTGTAAGGAAATCTCTCACCTTTGTTCTTGCTGGTCAGGTGCCAGCATTGGGAGATTCCTTCTCACTTCTTGTTCTGGGAACAATGGTATCTTGTATAGATTTTTGTCCTGTTCTGTCTCAAGCCTGGTACACGCGATTTGTTTTTTTCCTGTTCAACCCCTCAATCTGACGTTAGTACAGCACTCGCCCCCGCTAAGCTGTTGTGTTCTGACGGGGACGGCGCCCCCACCAGAAAACTCTAATCGGGGCTCTCCGCCATTGGCTGAGAGTGCTGATTAGGAGCCAGTTGGCTGCTGATTTTCCAGCATGCTTGTCCGACAGAATAGAGAAAATTACCGCTCCAGGTGAGTGAGTTCTGTTAATCCTTCAACAATCAGGAAACCATGTGGGTGCTGGCAATGCACAAGGCAAACAGGAACAGCAGAAAGGAAGGGTTGGACATATAAGTAAGCACTAACATTTGTAGTGTGAAACGCGTCAGCTGATCCCTGCCTTGCTGTGACCTGTGGTGCATGTGTTTTATCTTTTTTACAATAAAAGCAACCTTTAAGGGTTTTTTTGGAGTGCGGCTGTCCATCCCTTCCTTTCTGCTGTTCCTCTTCCAACAGAAGCCGGCCAAACGGACTGGCTGGCATACACATAGGCCGAATATTGACCAGTCTTTATTGCACCGGCTGATCGGAGCCAGCATTCAGCCCATGTGTATAGGTCTTTACTTTCTGTCCTGATGACATTTGTCACAAAATCTTCCCAATAGCAACATAACAATGCTAGCCTGACAGAAGTTTTGATCCTTTCCCCTAAACCCCGTCAAAAAATTAATTAAAAAAAAATCCTTTTTTAAAGAAAAGCTTTTATCAATTAAACATGGAGGCTTTCTGACTCTCCCTATGACGACGCTGGTTGCTGCCTGTCATGTTGGCAATGCTTTGAGCCAGGAAACCAGAACAATTGTACAGATTTCTGACTTTCCTTATCTGCTTGCTGATTTCCAGGTCAATGACTTACAAAGTGTTGAAACAAGTGTCAGGGTAACAGCTAGGCAACGAGGATTTTCAAAATTTGTCGCCATAGGCAACAACTCTGATTTTATGCAAATTTTCTTGCGTTTTCTGAATTGGCACAATAGTCTTAAAAAAATAATTAAAAACGATATAAATATTAAGTCTACTTGAGTTCATTTATTGCAGCAGATGTTCATGTACTACTATGTAACTATATAGATGGGTACTGCGTATGCCCAAAAAATGCTGCAGGGCATGCTCAGTACTGAAAAAAGCCAGTGTTTGAGTGATCTAGAAGGAAAGGGAGGGATGGTCTGTAGACTTGCAATGACATGCTAAGAGCAGTAAAGCACAGTCACTGTACTGCACTAGTATGCAGAAAGTATATTGTGTACAATCAAAAAGGCTATCTTCATGTACATAGATATAGATTTCATACATAGACAACAATTATCATCACAATAAAATGCTTTGGTAAAAAATAACTGCATGCAGGACAAAGGGAAAGAATCAGTGAACTCCACTCACCTTCCCCCAGCAGCATGTACTCCTCTTTCCTTGCTGAAGTGTCACCCCTTTTCAATGTAGTGAGGAAAGGTGAGCATGTAACTCGCTGGATGAGCAGGTGGCCGGGGCTCCCTTCCCCCTCCATGGGACAGCACTAGGTGCCTCCTGAGTGACCCAGCACTGCCACTTTGGACCTGGACAAGAATCCATAGCCACTTACACATGACTTATTTTATTTTCCCAATACCAGAACGCAATGGCATTGAAGCAAGGAAAAGTAAATACATACAACTGGGAAAATTACTATTTAATTTGCTCTGAAATAGTAATTTCATCTAAACTACTCATTTAAAATCTTAGACCCTAATAGAGAGGACATTGAGCACATATGCCTGCGTCTGCTAAGAACGCAATGGGGGTTATTTATGAAAGGCAAATCCACTTTGCACTACAAGTGCACTTGGAAGTGCAGTCGCTGTAGATCTGAGGGGAAGATCTGAAATGAGGGGAAACTCTGCTGATTTTATCATCCAATCATGTGCAAGCTAAAATGTTGGTTTTTATTTTCCTTGCATGTCCCCCTGAGATTTACGGTGATTGCACTTGAAAGTGCACTTGTAGTGCAAAGTAGATTTGCCTTTCGTAAATAACCCCAATGATTTGGCTTTGGAACTCAAACTGGGAGCTGTAGACACTTGGAGGTGCAGAAAGAGTTAACTCCTACTTACTACTGCTAAGAGGCACTGTTCGCCAGATACAAGACTTCAGTACGGCAATGCTTAAAGTCTGACTCTGTAATCTCCTTTAGATGTACCATCAGATGTGTGGTACTTGATTGTACCCAGGGCAGCCATCAGAAATTTTGGGGCCCCTTACACAGCTTTAGGCCTGGGCCCCCCTCCCCCCCAGCCTGACCACCAACATTTCCCAGAGTTTAAGACCCATTTTACACTGGGGCGGTGCACTTGCAGGACGCTAGAAAAAGTCCTGCAAGCAGCACCTTTCGGGCAATGCGGGAGCGTTGTATACACCGCTGCTCCACCGCCCGTCATTGAAATCAATTGGCACTGCTGCCGATGCACCTGCAAAGCGCTTCGGCAGTGGCGCTTTGCGGGCGCTTTTAACCCTTTCCTCAGCCGCTAGCGGGGGCTAAAAGCGCCCTGCTAGTGGCCGAAGAGCGCCGCTATGACAGTGGTAAAGCGCTGCTAAAATTAGCAGCTCTTTACTGCTAACGATCCCCGCCCCAGTGTGAAAGTAGCCTAAGGCATAGTTCACCGTTACCATGAAACTGCCTATGCAGATAAGGGATGTCTGTAAATAAAAACAAACTGTGCAGCTCTGACTAAACATGAATAATACCTTTGCTATAGGTGTAGGGGCCATTTACATACCTCATATGTGGTTTGGCTCTGAAGAAGAAGGTGCTACCTTTGAAATGTGCCAGTCGGTTTGGGCCCCAGCAGGGTCCCCTCGAACTCTGGAGTGCACTGTGTCTAGGACTGTTGAGCTATGGACGATTAGCTTGATGAGCTTTTATTATTTACACGTTTGTGAGCACGTTCTATGAAAACTTCTTAGTAAATTAATACTGTGAAATAATGCACTAGGCCTCTTGTGTTTGTTTCTTGTACATACTGTACCTCATGAAGCCTAACTGGAACACTCCCAGGACGTTGCTAAGAGACGCCTAGTTGTTACTGCTCACAGGAGGGAGCTCTTTCGCTGATTCAAACCCCTCACATTCACTTTTCTTTTCCTGATGCAGTAGCTCTGAGCTCAATCCTGTGATGGTGAAGGAGAACAGCAACAACTAGGTATCTCTTAGCCATGTCCTAGAAGTTTTCCAATCAGGCTGCATTAGGTACATAAATTGACTACATTTATAGCTTGGGCACTATTTAA
Source organism: Rana muscosa (assembly GCA_029206835.1). Lineage (NCBI taxonomy): Eukaryota > Metazoa > Chordata > Amphibia > Anura > Ranidae > Rana > Rana muscosa. Next base: position 211,844,206 of record CM055128.1, read on the forward strand.
CATTATTTAACTTTGGTCAAAGCTTGCAACAGACAACAATAACATTTGTTCATATTGAGTTGGTGAAATTCTAAGTAGAATTTAGTATCCCAGTCCACCTGTTCTTACTTGTCTCCAGACTCCAGATATGATGTAAGTGGAAGAAGAGGCTGCTCCAACAAAATCAGAATCATTATGTACACTTTGTATTTCAGAACATTTTATTAGGAATTTCCTAATAAAATATTCTGAAATAGAACAAACATTCAGCTTTTTCCTATCGCAAAACCCGCAGAATCAATGATCATTTTGTCTGTGATCACAGGCCCATCACACCTAACTACCACAAGACCAGCCATGGAACCAAAATGTTTGGAGTCAAAGCAGAACTCTGGCCAAAAATGTTTTCATCCTATGCAGTGGGGTTGTGCCTGCACTGCTTGGGTTAACTGATCATTTTTGTCATGGGGTGATAAGAGTGGAGAGTGGACTTACCTAATCCAACGATCCTACCAGCGCAAGACCAGTCCCTGGTACTCCGGCCCCCCACAGTCTACCGGTCTTGTGCGGTGGACTGCCTGTTCCTGATGCTGCCATGCCCGTAGACCAGCTCTGGATATGAGGATGGCAGGAACAGTCCACCATTGGACGTTTGTGTGTACTGTTTTCAGGAGGATCAAAGGATTGGGTGAGAATAGTTTCTCTGTTCACCCCTGGACAAAACAAGCAGTCAACCCATGAAGTGCGGGCATAGACTCACTGCATGGGACGCACATTTTTCTCCCCAGAGTTCTACTTTTAATGGAACCCCTTTCCTGGTGCAATCTTCATAATGTATTATACCCATGATAGTGTGCAGCAGCTGCAGCATTAGCTATTGTGCTGGGTGTACACAAAGTGATCTTATAAAGATTACACCAGTAAATGGGTTCTCTTTGACTCCAAATTTTGTTTCCATGGCTGGCCTTGTGATATGAAGGTGTGATGGGATGGAATGGGCATGGGCCTGTGATCACAGGCAAACTGATCACTGATTATCCGGATTGTATACCTATCCTCAGAGAATCTTCACTCCAAATGGGGACCGGGGAATCTTACTATTGTGGACTCCACACTGCATGGTGCCATGCATGGTCACCTCACTGACTTAGGCGTTTGGAGCCAGAGCTGAGGACCAGCACTGTGTGTAAACTGCTGCCTGCTTGTAATCTGTGTCAAAGAGACAGGAACTCGGCTTCACAACACTCGGGCTTACCGCTGAAGACGATCTACGAGCCGGCTCCTCCTGTGTGTCTTTGCTGGCTCTGAACTGCAGGCTCTGTGTCTCCGCCCCCTGGATGCCGGCTGACGATATGTCCCCTGTCCCCCATGGGGTCGGGTTCTCTGCAGCTCTGGAACGCAAGTCTGACTCCAGACTGTGTCTGTGCTGTGGGAGAAGTGAAAAGAGGATTCTTTCTCTATAGCAGCCGCCGCCGCGGAGGCTAGCGGCAGCGCAAAAGGTGATAGATTTCATGTGCTGCTGTAGGTGGAGTGGGCCCTGGCCAGCCGGGCCCCATGGGATGCTCGGGCCCCTCACTTGAGTACTGCCTTTACCCCCTGATGGCGGCCCTGATTGTACCTGATCGATTATAAATTTAATAGATTGCTAGGAAGGCCCCTGGGCCATGTATGTATTTATTCATTCATCTAGGGGAGATTTCACAGGAATTACATAAGGAGATTGTAATGTGTGTAGCAAGTATAAAGCAAAACCTGTCTTGTATTTAATATACAGGTTTCTATTGCTGAGCTCATTTGAAAAATGCTGAACTACTTGCTCCTGTAGTTAACATTTTCAGATGTAAATGGCAGCCACCATTCTTCTGTTATGATAGAATGATCCATCTTAAAGGAAATCAATCAGCGGAGCAAAGAAAATTAGGACAAGAAGGTACTGTCTGATCTGTGTGAAGTCTGACAAATCAGGTAATAGTCTTCCTGAGTCTTCAGGTATGTTTATTTTGCCTTGAAAAAGTATTCACACCCCTTGAACGTGAATGTATTTTATTGGGATTTTATGTGATAGACCACCACAAAGCGGTACATAAATTTGAAGTGGAAGGAAAATAAATGGTTTTCATTTTTTTTTACAAATAAATAACTGAAAAGTGTGGCGTTCATTGGTATTCAGCCCCCTTTACTCTGATACCCATAACTAAAATATAGTGAAACCAATTGCCTTCAGAAGTCATATAATTAGTAAATAGAGTCCACCTGTGTGTAATGTAATCTCAGTATAAATACAGCTGTTCTGTGAAGCCCTCAGAGGTTTGTTGGCGAACCTTTAGTAAACAAACAGCATCACGAAGGCCAAGGAACACACCAGACAGGTCACGGATAAAGTTGTGGAGAAGTTCAAAGCAGGGTTAAAGGGGGTGTAAAGGTTCGTTTTTTTATTTTCTAAATAGGTTCCTTTAAGCTAGTGCATTGTTGGTTCACTTACCTTCTCCTTCGATTTTCCTTCTAAATGTTTTTTTTCTTTGTCTGAATTTCTCACTTCCTGTTCCTCCTCAGTAAGCTTGCCCCCATCATCCGAGCCGTTCTGGCTGGGGGTTAGTCAGCATGCTCGCCCCCTCCCTTGGTACTACATCCCTGCTCGCCCCCTTCCTTGGGACTACATCCCTGCGGGGAGACGCTGTGTTCACAGAACGGCTCTGATGATGGGGGCAAGCTTACTGAGGAGAAACAGGAAGTGAGAAATTCAGACAAAGAAATAAAACATTTAGAAGCAAAATCGAAGGAAAAGGTAAGTGAACCAACAATGCACTAGCTTAAAGGAACCTATTTAGAAAATAAAAAACAAACCTTTACAACCCCTTTAAGTTATAAAAATATCCCAAGCTTTGAACATCTCACGGAGCACTGTACAATCCATCATCTGAAAATCTACCAAGACATGGATGTCTACCTAAACTGACAAGCCGGGCAAGGAGAGCATTAATCAGAGAAGCAGCCAAGAAGCCCATGGTAACCCTGGAGTAGCTGCAGAGATCCACAGCTCAGGTGGGAGAATCTGTCCACAGGCTAACTATTATTCGTGCACTCTACAAGTCTGGCCTTTATGGAAGAGGGGCAAGAAGAAAGCCATTGTTGCAAGAAAGCCATAAGAAGTCCAGTTTTCAGTTTGCGAGAAGCCATGTGGGGGACCCAGCAAACATGTGGAAGGAAGGTGCTCTAATCAGATGGGACAGGGAAGCTGGTTAGAGTTGATGGGACGATGGATGGGGCCAAATACAGGGCAACCTTAGAAGAAAACGTGTTAGGCTGGGGCAGAGGTTCACCTTCCAGCAGGACAATGACCCTAAACATACAGCCAGAGCTACAATGGAATGGTTTTTATCAAAGCATATTTATGTGTTAGAATGGCCTAGTCAAAGTCCAGACCTAAATCCAATTGAGGGACTGTGGCAAGACTTGAAAATTGCTGTTCACAGACGCTCTCCATTCAATCTGACAGAGCTTGAGCTATTTTGCGAAGAAGAATGGGCAAAAATGTCACTCCCTCTAGATGTGCAAAGTTGATAGAGACATCCCTAAAAAGACTTGCAGCTGTAATTGCAGTGAAAGGTGGTTGAATACAAATGCACACCACACTTTTCACATATTTATTTGTAAACACTTTGGAAAACCATTTATCATTTTCCTTCCACTTCACAATTATGTGCCACTTTGTGTCGATCTAGCACATAAAATCCCAATAAAATCCATTTACGTTTTTGGCTGTAAGATGACTGTAATGACACCCCAAGTATGAAAGGGGTTAAAGTCGTTTAGGATATTCCATTTCTGAACACCAAGGCAGCTACCGACACTCCAGTCAGGCGAACAAGACCCATAAGAAGAATTCTCCCTCAATAACGAGACAAAAGCTCTGTCTTGAGGTTTCAAGCAGGAATGAAAGGAAAGGGGGAGACGGTTTTAATTCCCCCTTTCCTCATGGGTTAGTGGCAGAGCAGGCAGTTTCTAGGCTCCCCTATCCTCGAGCTGAGAGGAGCCCGCCAAAAGGTTTCAAACATCTGGAGCTCACGTGTACCAGGGAGGTAGTACACATGATTTTCCCGGGTTTTTTGAAGGGGTGCTGAGTTAGAACCAGTTTTAGGTAGCTTAATCTAGTCAGAATAGGGGTATAAAGGTAGGGTTCAATCAGGGAGGCTCAATTCGCCTCAGAAGATGGAGCTGTGGTGTTCTAGGAGGAAACTCCATTGGACAAACAGTGTCTTCTGAGGCCAGAAGATGAGTCTCATCTGTCAACTGATTGAGCAAGCGGGGGAAGAAGGAGGAGAATCGTGAATCCGAAGATGCCTGGACTTACCTCGGTCAGCATGTCAAGAAGCTCCGGGGGGAGCTACATCAGCGGCTAAAGATTCCGGAGTATCGGCTGCCATGGACAGAGCGGCATCCAGTGGAAGAGGCGGCAGCGCCACAGCAATATGCCCGGAAGAAACAGAGGTGGAGCCGCCGAAAGCAGTGATGGATCTTTGGAGAAGCGGCAGCGTCATCACAGCAGAGGGACGGACGTCCGAAAAAAGGAGGCGTATCCCGAGCCGAAGGATCTCCCTGTCGCCGCCGAGATCATCGTCGGACGGGTATGCAAACAAGACGTCCCGGGGTCGTAAAGCTACTTCCAGTGGATCGGCACCCAAGAAATCAAGGACATCTGCTGGAACAGGGGTAAGAAATACCTCAGCCGTCAGTGCGGCTGGAGATACTAGCTGGAGCAGGGGAGGAGCTAGAGACAGAGCATCGGATAGGAGTAGAAGCTTTCAGCAGGAAGAAGACTATTCTACCCGGCAACAGCTGACAAGGCAGGAGGTCAGTGAGGAAATTAATATCAATGAATTAGGCGGTTCAGCTAATTCTAATCAGCATGAAACAGAGGCTGTAATAGCTCAGACAGATCAATCAACATTGCAGGGAATAGGTGAGTCAGTTACTCTTCCAGTATTATCTAACATAACTGAACTTTTGTCTTCTCTAATTAAAGATGTCCAGAGTATGAAGAATGCAGCTCAGTCAGCACAGGTAACTGACACAATGGGAGTATGGGCGACATCTTGTGGCCAGTTTGCTAATGACGGTGAAGTTTTACAAACCAATTCTGATATTGCTGCACCGTCATTATATCAAGCTGAAAAACTGCAAAATTTACCAGAAACTTGTCTGAAAGAACCTATTCACTGCGAAATATCTCCTTTGGGTTATCACTTGCCTATAACGGTTAAAGAGAAAATATGCAAAGGAGATTTTTTGGACTTATTGTCATTGCTTTCTTCAACAAAATAATTTATAGGTTATAAAAAAGAAGAAGAAGATAGGAGGAGGCCTGTTACCAAATCATTTAACAATTGGTTACAGGCATTTTGCATTTTTTCCGGAGTTTTATGTGAAAAATATCCAGAAAAAAGCGCAGGTCTGTTTCAGCATGTCGACATTATTTTGGAGGCATACAAGAATTTTGGAGGTACCGCTTGGTATAGTTACGATGAAGCATTTCGTCAAAAATTATCAGTATATCCTTCCTTGAAATGGGGGGGTAAAAGATGTGGGCCTATGGCTCAATCTTTTTCTCCCCCAACGAGCGAATTATACGAAGCAAAACCAAATTTCTCAACCAAACGCTACTAATTCCATTTATAATAAAGGAATTTGTTTCAATTTCAACGATGGACAATGCAAATGGCCGAATTCGTGCAGATACCGTCACGAATGCGCCTTTTGTTCTGGAACACATTCGGTGTCTAAATGTTTAAAAAAAAATTCGGCAGCTAATCAGCAATAACCCCAGTGAAATGGTTAAATATGCTCCCGTGGCTCAGACTATTTCCAGACAGGTTGAAGGCTCAGTTATTAATTAAAGGCTTTAGTGAAGGTTTTTTATTGCCTTCTTTTGATGGTTCAGGATGTACTGTAGTCAAGAATTTAAAATCTGTAGATCAATTTCCAAATATTGTAAAAGAAAAAAGAAAAAGGGAAATTATGGAAGGAAGGGTAGCAGGTCCTTTTGAAATTTCTCCTTTTAATGACTTTGGAATTTCGCCTATAGGTATCATACCAAAGAAAGAAAAATATACTTTTAGGATGATCCACCATTTGTCCTTTCCACTGAAACAGTCCTTGAATGATCAAATAGATGAGAATATGTCATCAGTCAAATATGCGTCATTTGAAGATGCTTTAGCTAAGCTCAGAATTTTAGGTCAAGGAGCCCTATTGGCGAAAGCAGACATAAAGTCTGCATTCCGACTTCTTCCGATTAATCCAGCTAGTTTTAACTCTCTGGGATTTTTCTTTCAGGGTAGTTTTTACTTTGACAAATGCTTACCCATGGGATGTTCCTTATCCTGTTGTTATTTTGAAACATTCTCCACGTTTATAGAATGGGTTGTTAGTAAAGAAACAGGTTCTAATTCCCTGCTCCATTATTTAGATGATTTTTTATTTTTAGGAAATGCTGACTCGAATGAGTGCAGCAAGTTATTAGACACGTTCTATAAAATTTGTGATCTCTTTGGTATTCCACTAGCCATGGAAAAAACGGCTTGGCCATCAACCTGCCTGGAATTTTTAGGAATTACGATAGACTCTGAGCTAATGGAATTTAGATTGCCGGAAGTAAAGGTGAATAAACTAAGTTCTGCATTGTTAGCAATACTTAGAAAAAAGAAAGTATGTTTAAAAGAAATGCAAGCTATGCTGGGATTATTAGCCTTTGCTACTAGGATAATGCCTATTGAAAAAGTGTTCTCTAGGAGATTGTATCTGGCCATTTAGGGCTTAAAATCCCCATTTTCACACATTAGAGTAACCTATGATATGAAAGAAGATATTTTAGTTTGGTTACAATTCTTAGCACATTTTAATGGAAAAATGGTCTGGCAAGAGGATTTCATTCTCGATAAAGAGTTTTTTCTTTTTACCGACGCTGCAGGATCATGTGGTTTTGCAGCTATTTGGCAATCTCATTGGTGTGCAGGGAATTGGAACCCTAGCTGGCATCAAAAAGGTTTGTTAAAAAATATAGTTGTGTTAGAACTATTCCCAATTTTGGTGGCTATTGAACTTTGGGGTTCTTTTTTTATAGGCAAGAGAATTTTAGTTAGAACAGATAATAAAGGAGTTATGTTCGCTATTAACCACTTAACGACCGCCCACTGTAAATATACGTTGGCAGAATGGCACCGACAGGCAGAATCACGTATATCTACGTGATCGCCTTTGTATAGTTGGGGGGTCCAATCGGACCCCCCTCCTTTACAGTGAGCGGTCGTTTTCCGTTGGGGAGCGATCCGAGATGAGGGGACGGCCGTTCGATTCCAGCCACCCCCTCGCGATCGCTCCCGGCGAATGAGAAAGCTTCCTCTGCTGTGTAATGTTTACACAGGCAGAGTAAGTGATGTCATCTCTCATGCGGCGCTCACATATACCGAGCGCCGTACAAGAGAAGACAAACAGGTTAGTGCACAAACAGTACACTGACAGCAGGACACATAGGAACATAAATCGCCCCCCAGGCCCCCCCAGATCATCCCCCCAGCCCCCAGCCACAGTGTCACTGATTGCAGTGACCATTTATTTACTGATCACTGCAATCAGTGACATTTGTGACTGTAAAAGTGTCACTAAAGTTAGTTTTAGGTCCAGTGTAGCCCCCTAACCCCCTCCTAATAAAGTTTTAACCCCCTGATCACCCCCCAGATAACCCTTTCACCCCTATCACCACTGTCGCTAAGCGATCGTTTTTATGATCGCTGTTTTAGTGTCGGTGATGCCGATCGGTACCCAGTTATTTTTTTTAGGTTCGCCGCAGGTTTTTATAGCGTCAGGTACCCCCATATATTACCTAATAAAGGTTTAACCCCCTTGATCGCCCCCCAGGTAACCCTTTCACCCGATATCACCACTGTCGCTAAGCGATTGTTTTTCTGATCGCTGTCTTATTGTCGGTGATGCCGATCGGTACCCAGTTATTTTTTTTAGGTTCGCCGCAGGTTTTTATAGCGTCAGGTACCCCAATATATTACCTAATAAAGGTTTAACCCCCTTGATCGCCCCCCAGGTAACCCTTTCACCCCCTATCACCACTGACGCTAAGCGATCATTTTTCTGATCGCTGTCTTATTGTCGGTGATGCCGATCGGTACCCAGTTATTTTTTTTAGGTTCGCCGCAGGTTTTTATAGCGTCAGGTACCCCCATATATTACCTGATAAAGGTTTAACCCCTTGATTGCCCCCCCAGGTAACCCTTTCACCCCCTTTTGCCAGTGTCACTAAGCGATCGTTTTTCTGATCGCTGTATTAGTTATGCTGGTGCCAATAGATAGCCAGTTATTTTTTTAGGTTCGCCGCAGGTTTTTATAGCGTCAGGTACCCCCATATATTATCTAATAAAGGTTTTAACCCCCTAATTGCCCCTAGTTAACCCTGCGTGACACCCCAGCCAGCGTCAGGTTAGTGCCAGTAACGCATACACCCCCCCTTAGTGGTATAGTATCTGAACAGATCAATATCTGATCTGATCAGATCTATACTAGCGTCCCCCGCAGTTTAGGGTTCCCAAAAACGCAGTGTTAGCGGGATCAGCCCAGATACCTGCTAGCACCTGCGTTTTGCCCCTCCGTCCAGCCCAGCTCACCCAAGTGCAGTATCGATCGATCACTGTCACTTACAAAACACAACACACATAACTGCAGCGTTCGCAGAGACAGGCCTGATCCCTGCGACTCCAGTGCTGTATGAGGTGATTTAACCACCACAGTTAAAAAAAAAAGCATATATGCCGAAGCATTGGGGCAGCAGGGGCGGAGGAGCGATTTTGCTCCTAATGCCGCATACATATGGTCGAAATTCCGACGGAGGCTTGCCCGTGGAAAAGTCTGACCATGTGTGTGCGGCATAATTTTTGCGGGAGGATGCCCCAATGCTTTGGCATATATAAATGGTGCATGTATGCCCATCATTAGAAGTGGGTGGATGAATGGCGGTATTCTAATGGTGGGCATACCCACCGATCAATCTCTTTTTTTCATTCAGCCAACAGGCTGCATGAAAAAAAAAGATTACAATACATGTCCAACAAGGACCAGCAACGTACGGGTATGTTGCTGGACTTTGAATGGTTATACCAGATTGATGCCTGCGGGTTTAGGTATCATCTTGGTATCATTCTTTTCAGCCAGCGGCCGGCTTTCATGTAAAAGCAATCCTAGTGGCAAATTAGCCTCTGGACTGCTTTTACAAGCAGTGGGAGGGAATGTCCCCCCCCCCCCGGATATAAAAAGCGCCATTGGGAAATTGGGAAAGCCTTTTATCACACCGATCTTGGTGTGGTCAGATGCTTTGAGGGCAGAGGAAAGATCTAGGGTCTAATAGACCCCAGTTTTTTCAAAAAAAGAGTACCTGTCACTACTAGTGATGAGCCGAACACCCCCGGGTTCGGTTCGCACCAGAACCCGCGAACGGACCGAAAGTTCGAACGAACATTAGAACCCTATTAAATACAATGGATGCGAACGTTCGAATTCTAAAGTGCTAATTATAACAACTATTATGCATGTTATTGTCATAAATAGGGTTTGGGAACCCGGGTTGTGCACCAGGGGACATGTATCAATGCAAAAAGAAGTTTTAAAAACGGTCGTTTTTCGGGAGCAGTCATTTTAATGATGCATAAAGTGAAAAAAAAAAAGTCAAATATTCCTTTAAATATCGTACCTGGGGGGTGTCTAAAGTATGCCTGTGAAGTGCCACGTGTTTCCCGTGTTTAGAACTGTCCCTGCACAAAATGACACTTCTAAAGGAAAAAAAAGCCATTTAAAACTGCTTGCGGCTTTAATGTAATGTCTGGTCCCGGTAATATGGATGAAATTCTTTAAGAAAAATGGCATAGCTACCCCATGACCCCCCCCCCCTACCCCAGCCCATTACCAGCCCCTTTGGGTCTTGTATGGATATTAAGGGGAACCCCGCACATAAAATAAAAAAGGCCCTATATACTCTGAACAGCTGTATACAGGCGGTGCATACAAGACAGGGACTGTAGGTTTGTTCTTATGTAGAATGTGTTTGTAATTTTGAACAGGTACATTGTTGAAGTGTAGCTCCAGCCCAAAAATCTATTTTTAAACTTTTTGGGAAACATAGGTAAGGGTTATCACCCCTGTAACATTTGTTTTGCTGTCTGTGCCCCTGTTCAGAACATTTCACCTCACTTTCCGTCCCAATGACAACTGTTTTTGAAATGTGGTGTTTTTCTTGAAACAAGGATTGCTGATAAAGCATCAGTACAGATGAGACCCCTTTCTCCCATATTTATTCTTACAGGAGAGAATTTTCCTTTCTAGGGGTAGATTTCCTCTCACTTCCTGTTGTCTTCTTTCGTTTGCAAGTAGGAGTCGTTTGTAAGTTGGATGTTTGAAAGTAGGGACCTGCCGTATATACTCTGCAGAAATAGGCCCCTTAGTTGTTGGTGTTGGCACAACACTGTAAGCACTCAGTTACTCTTGGTTGGTGCTGGAACGCCCTGCTGTCAACTATTATATCAGGAATTTTAATTACATATAATTGTTGAACAGTGGTAGTAAAAATTGGGGCTTTGATGGTGGTGCTGGTGCCACAACACTGTAAGCCCTGACAGTTACTCTTGGTGGGTGCAGCAATGGGCCCTGCTGTGAATTATTAGATCAAGAATTGTAATTACATGCCCCTTTTGAACAGGGGCTGAAAAATTGGGCCTTTCGTGGTGGTGGTGGTGGTGGTGGCGTTGCCACAAGACTGTAAGCCCTCAGAGTTACTCTTGGTGGGTGCAGCAATGGACCCTGCTGTGAATTATTAGATCAAGAATTGTAATTGCATGCCCCTGTTGAACAGGGGCTGAAAAATTGGGCCTTAGGCACTGGTGGCACAACACTACAACCCCTCACAGATACTGTACTTGGAGCACAGCAATGAGCCCTGTTGCAAAGTATTGCTTCAAAAATTGTAATGACACGCCCCTGTTAAACAGGGGCTGAAAAATTGGGCCTTAGGCACTGGTGCCACAACACTCCAACCCCTCACAGATACTGTACTTGGAGCACAGCAATGAGCCCTATGGCAAATTATTGCTAAAAAAATTGTAATTACACGCCCCTGTAAAACAGGGGCTGAAAAATTGGGCCTTAGCCACTGGTGGCGGCACCCATAAACAAAAATGATCTTCCAAGCTATCATCATCAATCGTATCATTGAGGACTCGGAGGAGGAGGATAGCCAGTCAACATAACAGCACAGGCACTCAGCATCAGCATCAGTCTTGAAGGGATGTGACATGTTAAAATCAATTAGTCTGTTATATCAGCATCAGGTGTGTGGTAGCTGGTGGTGATCCAAGACTGGTTCATCTTGATGAAAGTCAGTCGATCAACCGAGTCGGTGGACAGGCGCACCCTGTGATCCGTGACAAATCCTCCAGCAGCACTGAATGTGCGTTCCGAAAGAACGCTGGATGCAGGACAGGCCAGTAGCTCAATTGCATACTGTGCAAGCTCTGGCCAGTGATCCATCCTCAAGACCCAGTAAGCCAGAGGATTTTCGGTGGGAAAGGTGTCCAAGTCTGACCTTGCCCCTAGATATTCCTGCACCATGTTTATCAGACGCTGGCGATGGTTGCTGGAACCGATCATACTTTGGGGCTGCGGACTAAAGAATTGTCTGAACGCATCGGTCAGACGGCCACCTTCCCCACCGCTCCTTCTTTGACTGGCCGAAGCCTCAGCAACTCGTTGTCCAGGACCAGGAGTTTGTAACCTCCCAGTCTCTGGGAACGCGTTGCACAGACCTTTCTGCAAGGCCTCCCGGAGTTGTCTCATCCTCTGCTCCCTCTGCGACGGTAACATAAGGTCCGCAACCTTACCCTTGTACCGTGGATCAAGGAGAGTGGCCAGCCAGTAATGGTCCCTCTCCTTGATCCGAAGAATACGAGGATCCTTCCGCAGACTTTGCAGGATCAGGGAGGCCATGCAGCGTAGGTTTGCTGAGGCATTCGCTCCGGAGTCCTCTGGGTCACTAAGGACGACATGATCCGCAGCCACCTCCTCCCAGCCACGTACAAGTCCACTGGTTTCTTGGGACTGTAAATCATCCCTAAAAGACTGCTGCTGATGATGCTGAGTGCCAGCCTCCACCTCCATGCTGACACAATCCTCCTCCTCCTCCTCCTCCTCCTCCTCCTCTTCCTGTGCGATGGGTGGGACAGAAGGAACACTGTCTGGGTAAAGGGGGCCTTGAGAGGCAAGGAAGTCCTCCTCTTCCTGCCTCTGTTCTGCCTCAAGTGCCCTGTCCATTATTCCACGCAGCGTGTGCTCCAACAGGTGGACAAGAGGTACAGTGTCACTGATGCATGCACTGTCACTGCTCACCATCCTCGTGGCCTCCTCAAATGGTGCCAGGACAGTGCATGCATCCCTGATCATGCCCCACTGGCGTGGAGAAAAAAAACCAAGCTCCCCTGACCCTGTCCTGGTGCCGTAGTCGCACAGGTACTCATTGATGGCCCTCTGCTGCGTGTGCAGCCGCTGCAGCATGGCCAACGTTGAGTTCCACCTGGTGGGCATGTCACATATAAGGCGGTTCTTGGGCAGGTTCAACTCCTTTTGCAGCTCAGCCAGGCGAGCACTGGCATTATAAGATCTGCGGAAATGCACACAGACTTTCCTGGCCTGCCTCAGGACATCCTGTAAGCCCGGGTACCTGCCCAAGAACCGCTGCACCACCAGGTTAAGGACGTGAGCCACACAGGGCACATGGGTCAGTTGTCCCTGTCGGAGGGCGGAGAGGAGGTTGGTGCCATTGTCGCAAACCACCATTCCTGGCTTAAGCTGGCGTGGCGTCAACCACCTCTCGGCCTGGCCCTGCAGAGCAGACAGGACCTCTGCCCCAGTGTGGCTTCTGTCCCCCAAACACACCAGCGCAAGCACGGCATGGCATCTTTTTGCCTGCGTACTTGCGTAGCCCCTTGAACGGCTACGGAGCACCGCTGGTTCATAGGACAAACCACAGGAAGAGGCCATGGAGGAAGAAGAAGAGGAGGGGGTGGAGGAGAGAGGTGTGTCACAACCAGTAGTAGCATTTTGGAGGCGTGGCGGTGGGACAACCTCCAACACTACTGCACCTTGTCCTGCATCCTTCCCAGCTGCCAAAAGAGTGACCCAATGGGCCGTGAAAGAAAGGTAACGTCCCTGTCCATGCCTGCTGGACCATGAGTCAGCGGTAATATGCACCTTACCGCTGACCGCCCTGTCCAGCGAGGCCAAGACATTGCCTTCCACATGCCGGTAGAGAGCCGGAATAGCCTTCCGTGAGAAAAAGTGGCGTTTGGGAACCTGCCACTGAGGAACCGCACATTGCACAAACTCACGGAAGGGGGCCGAGTCTACCAACTGAAAAGGCAGCAGTTGAAGCGCTAGCAATTTAGCCAAGCTAGCATTCAACCGCTGGGCATGTGGATGGCTGGGAGTGAACTTCTTTTGACGGTCCAGCAGCTGGGGCAGGGAAATTTGCCTGCTAGAATCGGACGTCGGTGTACTGCTAGCAGAGTGGCCGCAAGTACTTGGCTGTGACACACCTAATTCTACACCTTCATTCCTCTCAGTGCATGTTTCAGAGAGGACTGAAGTTATAGTGGGGTTGGAGATCCCAGCTGATGCGGTGCAAGGAGAGGTCCGCTTTGTTCTTTGGTGTGGGTCTTTGAGGTAGGCTTGCCAACGAGCTGCATGGCAGGTCAACATATGTCTGGTCAGGCATGTGGTACCCAAGCGGCTGATGTTTTGGCCACGCGATATACGCTTGAGACATATGTTGCAAACAGCAGCTGTGCGATCTGATGCACTAGCCTCAAAAAAGGCCCACACCAAAGAACTTTTTGAATGACGGGCAGAGGCAGCGCCCTGCACAGGCGGAGCTCTGCGGTGTGATTCCGTCGGTGTACTGCCCTTACGCTGGCCACCAAAGGGCATCCTGCCTCGTTGGAGATGTGCCTCCTCCTCATCCTCCTCCTCCTCCTCTCTCCTATTAGGCACCCACGTGGAGTCAGTGACCTCATCATCCCCTCCCTCCTCATCACTGGAGCCAATCTGGCAGTATGCTGCAGCTGCTGGAACATGACTGCCAGATTGGTGTCCTTCTTGAGCATCCCCTCTGTCTGCTCTCACGCTACTGCCTTCCTCTAGCTGGGTTTCATCATCAGACCCTTCGAAACGCTGGGCATCCTCCTGGAGCATGTACCCAACACTGTGCTGAAACAGTTCGGGGGACTCCTCAGGAGGAGGACATGGTGGGTCTAGGGAAGGAGTGACTGATGATTTGTCTGACATTGATACCAGGGAAGACGACGCTTTGGCAGCTGCTTTTCCAGTACCCTGAGCCTGGGTGAGAGAGGATGAGGAGGAGGAGGAGGGCTTGGTCATCCACTCTACCAAGTCTTCGGCATGATGTGGCTCAACATGTCCAGCTGCCGAAAAGGACAAGCGTGTCCCATGGCCATGTGCTGATGACAATGCACCGCGTCCACGACCAGCACTGTTGCCCCCAGACACAGAGCCTCCTTGCCCTCTTTTATTGCCTCCTGACTGTCTGCCTCTCCTTGTTTGCCTTCCAGACATTCTAATAGATGGCCTGCAGGGAGATGGGAAAAAAGCAATAAGGGCTACCTTCAGGTGTCCTTCTCTGTCCCTTGAAACAAGGACTTTCACAGTGAAAGAAACTGACACTCTCCCTACCTACAGTTTTCTGTCCCTAGAATAAATGTTTTTTTTAATCACAATATAGCACAAGGACAATTCACTCACTGTCCTTACAGGTCCCTGGAAACAAGGACTTGCAGAGTGAAATAAACTGACACTCTCCCTACCTACACTTTTCTGTCCCTAGAATAAATGTTTTTTTTAAAGCACAATATAGCACAAGGACAATTCACTCACTGTCCTTACAGGTCCCTGGAAACAAGGACTTGCAGAGTGAAAGAAAATAAACACTCTCCCTACCTACAGTTTTCTGTCCCTAGAATAAATGTTTTTTTAAGCACAATATAGCACAAGGACAATTCACTCACTGTCCTTACAGGTCCCTGGAAACAAGGACTTGCAGAGTGAAATAAACTGACACTCTCCCTACCTACAGTTTTCTGTCCCTAGAATTAATGTTTTTTTTAAGCACAATATAGCACAAGGAGAATTCACTCACTGTCCTTCCAGGTCCCTGGAAACAAGGACTTGCAGAGTGAAAGAAAAAAAACACTCTCCCTACCTACAGTTTTCTGTCCCTAGAAAAAATGTTTTTTTTAATCACAATATAGCACAAGGACAATTCACTCACTGTCCTTACAGGTCCCTGGAAACAAGGACTTGCAGAGTGAAATAAACTGACACTCTCCCTACCTACAGTTTTCTGTCCCTAGAATAAATGTTTTTTTTAAGCACAATATAGCACAAGGACAATTCACTCACTGTCCTTCCAGGTCCCTGGAAACAAGGACTTGCAGAGTGAAAGAAAAAAAACACTCTCCCTACCTACAGTTTTCTGTCCCTAGAAAAAATGTTTTTTTTAATCACAATATAGCACAAGGACAATTCACTCACTGTCCTTACAGGTCCCTGGAAACAAGGACTTGCAGAGTGAAATAAACTGACACTCTCCCTACCTACAGTTTTCTGTCCCTAGAATAAATGTTTTTTTTAAGCACAATATAGCACAAGGACAATTCACTCACTGTCCTTCCAGGTCCCTGGAAACAAGGACTTGCAGAGTGAAAGAAAAAAAACACTCTCCCTACCTACAGTTTTCTGTCCCTAGAAAAAATGTTTTTTTTAATCACAATATAGCACAAGGACAATTCACTCACTGTCCTTACAGGTCCCTGGAAACAAGGACTTGCAGAGTGAAAGAAAAAAAACACTCTCCCTACCTACAGTTTTCTGTCCCTAGAAAAAATGTTTTTTTAATCACAATATAGCACAAGGACAATTCACTCACTGTCCTTACAGGTCCCTGGAAACAAGGACTTGCAGAGTGAAATAAACTGACACTCTCCCTACCTACAGTTTTCTGTCCCTAGAATAAATGTTTTTTTTAAGCACAATATAGCACAAGGACAATTCACTCACTGTCCTTACAGGTCCCTGGAAACAAGGACTTGCAGAGTGAAAGAAAAAAAACACTCTCCCTACCTACAGTTTTCTGTCCCTAGAAAAAATGTTTTTTTTAATCACAATATAGCACAAGGACAATTCACTCACTGTCCTTACAGGTCCCTGGAAACAAGGACTTGCAGAGTGAAATAAACTGACACTCTCCCTACCTACAGTTTTCTGTCCCTAGAATAAATGTTTTTTTTAATCACAATATAGCACAAGGACAATTCACTCACTGTCCTTACAGGTCCCTGGAAACAAGGACTTGCAGAGTGAAAGAAAATAAACACTCTCCCTACCTACAGTTTTCTGTCCCTAGAATAAATGTTTTTTTTAAGCACAATATAGCACAAGGACAATTCACTCACTGTCCTTACAGGTCCCTGGAAACAAGGACTTGCAGAGTGAAATAAACTGACACTCTCCCTACCTACAGTTTTCTGTCCCTAGAATTAATGTTTTTTTTAAGCACAATATAGCACAAGGAGAATTCACTCACTGTCCTTCCAGGTCCCTGGAAACAAGGACTTGCAGAGTGAAAGAAAAAAAACACTCTCCCTACCTACAGTTTTCTGTCCCTAGAAAAAATGTTTTTTTCAATCACAATATAGCACAAGGACAATTCACTCACTGTCCTTACAGGTCCCTGGAAACAAGGACTTGCAGAGTGAAATAAACTGACACTCTCCCTACCTACAGTTTTCTGTCCCTAGAATAAATGTTTTTTTTAAGCACAATATAGCACAAGGACAATTCACTCACTGTCCTTCCAGGTCCCTGGAAACAAGGACTTGCAGAGTGAAAGAAAAAAAACACTCTCCCTACCTACAGTTTTCTGTCCCTAGAAAAAATGTTTTTTTTAATCACAATATAGCACAAGGACAATTCACTCACTGTCCTTACAGGTCCCTGGAAACAAGGACTTGCAGAGTGAAATAAACTGACACTCTCCCTACCTACAGTTTTCTGTCCCTAGAATAAATGTTTTTTTTAAGCACAATATAGCACAAGGACAATTCACTCACTGTCCTTCCAGGTCCCTGGAAACAAGGACTTGCAGAGTGAAAGAAAAAAAACACTCTCCCTACCTACAGTTTTCTGTCCCTAGAAAAAATGTTTTTTTTAATCACGATATAGCACAAGGACAATTCACTCACTGTCCTTACAGGTCCCTGGAAACAAGGACTTGCAGAGTGAAAGAAAAAAAACACTCTCCCTACCTACAGTTTTCTGTCCCTAGAAAAAATGTTTTTTTTTAAGCACAATATAGCCCAAGGACAATTCACTCACTGTCCTTACAGGTCCCTGGAAACAAGGACTTGCAGAGTGAAAGAAAAAAAACACTCTCCCTACCTACAGTTTTCTGTCCCTAGAAAAAATGTTTTTTTTAATCACAATATAGCACAAGGACAATTCACTCACTGTCCTTACAGGTCCCTGGAAACAAGGACTTGCAGAGTGAAATAAACTGACACTCTCCCTACCTACAGTTTTCTGTCCCTAGAATAAATGTTTTTTTTAAGCACAATATAGCACAAGGACAATTCACTCACTGTCCTTACAGGTCCCTGGAAACAAGGACTTGCAGAGTGAAAAAAAAAAAAACACTCTCCCTACCTACAGTTTTCTGTCCCTAGAAAAAATGTTTTTTTTTAAGCACAATATAGCCCAAGGACAATTCACTCACTGTCCTTCCAGGTCCCTGGAAACAAGGACTTGCAGAGTGAAAGAAAAAAAACACTCTCCCTACCTACAGTTTTCTGTCCCTAGAAAAAATGTTTTTTTTAATCACAATATAGCACAAGGACAATTCACTCACTGTCCTTACAGGTCCCTGGAAACAAGGACTTGCAGAGTGAAAGAAACTGACACTCTCCCTACCTACAGTTTTCTGTCCCTAGAATAAATGTTTTTTTAAGCACAATATAGCACAAGGACAATTCACTCACTGTCCTTCCAGGTCCCTGGAAACAAGGACTTGCAGAGTGAAAGAAACTGACACTGTCCCTACCTACAGTTTTCTGTCCCTAGAATAAATGTTTTTTTTAAGCACACTATAGCACAAGCACAAAACACACTGACACTCTCCCTACCTATCCTTCTCTTTCCCTAAACTAAAGGAATCCAGGTTAAGCAAGAAAGAAATAACAGTCACTGTCCCTGCCTATGCTGCTCTATCCCTGCTCCGGAACACACTACACTAGGCCGCCGTGCTGGCGGCCTTTTATAGTGTGGGGCGTGTACTAAACACCCTCAGCAATAATTGGCCACAGGCATCCTGCCTGTGGCCAATCATTGCTCTCCTCGCTGCCGGCGCTGTGATTGGCCAAGCATGCGGGGTCACAGTGCATGCTTGGCCAATCACAGCGCCTGGATGACACTGCGATGGCGTAGTGCATTGTGGGCCGTTCGCGTCACTCGAATTTGGCGCGAACGGCCCAAATCGTTCGATCTTCGTCGAACGATCGAACAGCCGATGTTCGAGTCGAACGTATGTTCGACTCGAACACGAAGCTCATCCCTAGTCACTACCTATTTCTATCATAGGGGATATTTACATTCCCTGAGATAACAATAAAAATGATAATAAAAAAAAAAATATGGAAGGAACAGTTTAAAAATAAAATAAAAAAGCAAAATTAATAATAATTAAAAAAATTATAAAAAAAAAGCACCCCTGTCCTGCCCTGCTCTTGCGCAATGGCGAACGCAAGCGTCGGTCTGGCGTCATATGTTAAAAGCAATTGCACCATGCATGTGAGGTATCACCGCGAAGGTCAGATCGAGGGCAGTCATTTTAGCAGTAGACCTCCTCTGTAAATCTAACGTGGTAATCTGTAAAGGCTTTTAAAGGCTTTTAAAAATGTATGTAGTTTGTCGCCAATGCGCGTTTGTGCGAAATTTTAAAGCATGTCGTGTTTGGTATCTATGTACCCGGCCTAATATCATATTTTTTATGTCATCAAACATTTGGGCAATATAGTGTGTTTTAGTGCATTAAAATTAAAAAAAGTGTATTTTTCCCCAAAAAATGCGTTTGAAAAATCGCTGCGCAAATACTGTGTGGAAAAAAAATGCAACACCCACCATTTTAATCTGTAGGGCCTTTGCATTAAAAAAATATATAATGTTTGGGGGTTCAACATAATTTTCTTGCAAAAAAAAAATATGTTTTCATGTAAACAAAAAGTGTCAGAAAGGGCTTTGTCTTCAAGTGGTTAGAAGAGTGGATGTAAGCTTCCTAATGTTGTGTATAAAATGCCAGAACAGTTCAAAACCCCCCCAAATGACCCCATTTTGGAAAGTAGACACCCCAAGCTATATACTGAGAGGCATGTCGAGTCCATGGAATATTTTATATGTTGACACAAGTTGCAAAAAACAGACAATTTTTTTTTTTTTTTTTTGCACAAAGTTCTTACTAAATGATATATTGCTCAAACATGCCATGGGCATATGTGGAATTACACCCCAAAATACATTCTGTTGCTTCTCCTGAGTACGGGGATACCACATGTGTGAGACTTTTTGGGAGCCTAGCCGCGTACGGGACCCCAAAAACCAAGCACCGCCTTCAGGATTTCTAAGGGCACAAGTTTTTGATTTCACTCCTCACTGCCTATCACAGTTTCGGAGGCCATGGAATGCCCAGATGGCACAACCCCCCCCCCAAATGACCCCATTTTGGAAAGTAGACACCCCAAGCTATTTGCTGAGAGGTATGGTGAGTATTTTGCAGATCTCACTTTTTGTCACAAAGTTTTGAAAATTGAAAAAAAAAAAAAAAAAAAGAAAATTATTTTCTTTCTTCATTTTCAAAAACAAATGAGAGCTGTAAAATACTCAACATGCCTCTCAGCAAATAGCTTGGGGTGTCTACTTTCCAAAATGGGGTCATTTGGGGGGGGGGTTTGTGCTATTTTGGCATTTTATGGCCTTCGAAACTGTGATAGGTAGTGAGGAGTGAAATCAAAAATTTGCGCCCTTAGAAATCCTGAAGGCGGTGCTTGGTTTTCGGGGGCCCGTACCCAGCTAGGCTCTCAAAAAGTCCCACACATGTGGTATCCCCGTACTCAGGAGAAGCAGCAAAATGTATTTTGGGGTGCAATTCCACATATAATCATGGCATGTGTGAGCAATATATCATTTAGTGACAACTTTTTGTAATTTTTATATTTTTTTGTCATTATTCAATCACTTGAGACAAAAAAAAAAATATTCAATGGGCTCAACATGCCTCTCAGCAATTTCCTTGGGATGTCTACTTTCCAAAATGGGGTAATTTGGGGGGGGGTTGTACTGCCCTGACATTTTAGCACCTCAAGAAATGAGATAGGCAGTCATAAATTAAAAGCTGTGTAAATTCCAGAAAATGTACCCTAGATGGTAGACGCTATAACTTTTGCGCAAACCAATAAATATACGCTTATTGAATTTTTTTTTTACTAAAGACATGTGGCTGAATAAATTTTGGCCTAAATGTATGACTAAAATTGAGCTTATTCGATTTTTCTTATAACAAAAAGTAGAAAATACCATTTTTTTTCAAAATTTTCAGTCTTTTTCCATTTATATCGCAAAAAATAAAAATCGCAGAGGCAATCAAATACCATTAAAAGAAAGCTCTATTTGTGGGAAGAAAAGGACGCAAATTTTGTTTGGCTGCAACATTGCATGTCCGCACAATTTACAGTTAAAGCAGCGCAGTGCAAAATTCTGAAAACACCTTTGGTCCTTTAGCTACAAAATGGTCCGGGGCTTAAGTGGTTAACTGTTTAACTTCTAAATCACCGCCAGTCATTGTCCTACTGCGGCACTTGATTTTCAGGTGTTTAAGTTTAAACATTTGGATAAAGGCAGTGCATGTAGCAGGTAAGGATAATGATGTGGTGGACGCTTTGTCTCGCCTACAGATGGAGCGATTTTTTCTACTATTCCCAGAGGCGGACCCGACAGGATTGCAGTGTCCACCCAAGTTATGGGATCTGCTTTGAGACCTATTTCTGATTACATTAAGAATTCAGTGGCACCTGCGACCTGGGTTGGATACCAATCGGCCTGGTTGCTGTGGCTGTCGTTCTTGAATACGATCCAAGAACCTGCTGAGTCATTTTCGGAAAATTTTGTGTTGTTGTTTTTAAAATCCTTATTTGAAAAAAACTATTCTTGGTCATATATTAATAAGACGTTAGCAGGGGTTTCCTTTTTCCTTAAACTAAAAAACCTGCCGTCATGTTTGCAATTCTTTTCGGTTCGTCAATCTTTAAAAGGTTATAAAAAACTGAATTTTTCTAAAGATTTAAGATTACCCATTACTCCATGCCTTTTAGAAAAGCTGTGTGTAATAACCGAGCGCATTTGTTTCTCTAAATTTGAGGCTATGCTTTTCAGGACAGTTTTTTTCTTTAACATTTTTTATTCATGAATCTGGCCATCCTCTGACCAAATTTCAGTTCCATATTGTATTTAAGAACTGTTTAAAAAAATTGAATATTCAAGAACCCCTTTTCAAATCTCATTCGTTTAGGATAGGGGCTGCAACAGAAGCAGCCAGGTTAGGTTTAGATTCTAAAGAAATAAAAAAAAAATAGGTAGATGGAAATCTAATAGCTATTTACTATACATTCGTCCTAACCAATCTCTTTAATCCATTTCAGGTAAATACAGAACAATTTGGATTGTGGGACATTCATTCATATTTTGGGCACACCGAAGAGCAGTGGAAAGAAGCTACTCTAGTAATCTAGGTTCTAGGATTGGATCCATCAAATTTAGAGTTCTTTGGTTTGGTAGAAGGGGAATGGTATGGTCTGGTTTATTATGGGAAATTAGCAGGCTTCTTCAGCAGTTTTCTCCTCCAGATGTATTAATCATTCATCTGGGGGGGAATGATGTTGGTAAGCAAAAAACGCTGGATATTGTATTCAAAATTAGGGACGATATTAATAGTCTTCAATTATCTTTACCACACACAATTTTTGTTTTTTCGGAGATAGTGCAAAGGCTTAAATGGCTTTCCTTGCCAGCTTTGCGCCCTTTAGAAAAAATAAGGCGTAGGATTAATCGGGCAGTGTCCAAGTTGCTGTCAAAACAAGGTGTACTATGCTTTAGACATAGGGAGTTAGAAGGTTTGTTGCCAGGTTTGTAAAGAAAAGATGGAGTCCACTTATCCGAAATAGGCTTGGACATTTTTAATGTAGATATGAGTACGTGCATTGAAAAGGCCGCGGTTGTGGGTGGGGACAGGTGTTAAAATACACCTGTCTTATGGATGGTTTTGTAAAGTCTGAGAATATTTATGCAGCTTGAGCCGTAGTGGCTAGGTTGTTTAAGTTATTATTTATTTATTTGTTATTAAAAAAATGTATTAAAACCAATAATAAAGCAGACGCGGCCATAATAATCCAAAGCACGTTGTTTGTGATTTATTAAATATAGAAGTAAAGTTACAGGGTTCTGCCTACTATCCCATGACAATCTTTATTGAAACAACAACAAGTTTTATACACAGTTAAAGGAGGAGGTGCATCATTCTGCTCATTACTCTGAAAAGACACCTGTGACCAGACCTAATTACCATGAGCCAATTAACTAATTCCTTTTAGTAGCCTGGCTGTCTCCTGAACTTCAATACACATTATCACAGGAATCATTTCATACAATACAGGGTAAATTAGCCCAAGCCCCCATGAAAAGATCTTTAGAAGTTAGTTTGGATTCATTAAAATTACAACAGGCAGAAGGGTGGTTGGAGGTCATTAACATTAGCATCTTTCAATTAACATGTTGAGTTCAGAATCAACAATCAGTAAATAGTTATTTTACTTATATCCTGGAATGCCCATATTTGGAATTACTTCCTGTGCATAGACCTCACAGCACACAGTGGGTAACATCTTCATATTTCTTGAGAGATATGGTTAATGAATATTACTGTCCCATTTGAAGTAGTCCAAGATATATTTTCTCAGTCACCCTATGCCCCTAATGGACATAGGGTGAGTTAGACATAAGAGGTGCATGGGGAGCTGAAACAAGGGTATCTCATACTTTCTAAGGAATTCTGGGTTCCACGGGCCCTCCTGTTACATCTCTCCCCTTTCGGCAGGAGACTAACACAGGAGGAGACCCCAGACGGGTTGACTCCAAAGTTAGTCCATAGTTCCATTCCTCTAATGCCTGTATCCACACAGTACCCCAAACAAATTGCTCCAAACAGAGCATTACTCACCCAGCCAACCTCTGCCTCTCTCAAAGAACATATCCGCCGCTGGGGAGAGTCCTGGACTGGCCCTTCTCCCTGGAGTCTTTTTAGCCGCTGGAGAGAAGACAGGGTGACTGGGCTCACTCCGTCATGCTGTTAGGGATCTGGGCCGACTGCCCAGCATAATGGAATTGAGTTCTGGAGCAGTCCCTTGCTTTGCTCTCTCAATGACTCCCAGCACTTGTTGCTGATGCTCTTGGGAGAGGTAAGGCAAAACCTGGGCGCAAATCCCTTTTAACCTTTTGGCAATTTCAGCCTGTTTGTGCATTTCAATGTTCAAGCCATGGGACATCTCATAATACATGACGTAGTGTCGTTGCATCTCCGATTTCTCACTGGCCAACTTGTCGCATTCCAATTTTAGACTGTGTTATTATGCCTGATCTAAGGTACATGTCGTAGTCTTACCCGGGTCTCAGCAGCAAGCGGGCCGGTTCCAGCAGCACGGGTCTGGGCACGGGTAGTCACTGGGTTGGCTTCAGCGAGGCCCCTTGGGGCGTAAGCAGAACCAAGGGGGGCCAAATTATTCCCCAGTAGTACATCAGCTGGCAAATCCTTTATCACCCCCATATTCACGTGTCCTGAACCAACCCCCAATCCAAGTAAACAAGGGCAACGGGTAGCCGGCAGACGGTGCCTCCCGCTACCCTCGCGGCTACAGTGTCTCCGGGGTGTTGGCTCTCTGGGATGAGGTTCTTCTGTAGTAGGGTCATGGTGGCGCCAGTATCACGTAGGCCATTGGCTACCTTTCCATTAAACCGGACAGTCAGCCTGTGTTGCTGCCTGTTGTCCCGGTTAGCTGCTTGTACTGGATCAGCCTCGTGCAGGACGCCCAAATTTTCTTCCTCCTCAATGCAGTGGGTCACAGGCATGGATGTGCGGGGCTTCCCCCTGCTGGCTGTCTCCACGACTGGGACTGCCTGGCTGGATTCAATGGACAGTCTGGCTTTTTGTGCCCTAGCTGTTTGTTTGTTTTTCATAAGAAAATGCCCTAGCTGTTTACACCCGAAACACCTGATGGGGTGTGAGTAGTCCTGGGAGTTGAACCTGGGCTGCTGAGAATAAGTGGCCGCTGGGGGTGGTGCTGTAGGGCGGTACGACTGTGGTTGACAGGCGATAGCTGGAGGGGGTGCCGCTGATCGATAATCCACCCAAGCTGTTGTCTTGACCGCAGTGTTATCCAGTTTGTGGGCATCTGTGTATTCGTCTGCCAGGCGAGCTGCTTCAGGCAAGGTGAAAGGTTTTCAGTCCCGGACCCACTCTCTGACTTCCAGGGACAGCTTGTCAAAGAAGTGCTCTAGCAGGAACACCTGCAGCACCTCTTCCCCGGATACTGCTTGGCATCCAGCGACCCAGTGGGATGCCGTGCGGTGTAGGCGGCATGCCCACTCGGTATATAAGTCTCCAGTCTGCTTGCTCGTCTCTCGGAACCGCCTCCGGTATGCCTCCGGTGTGACGGGATACCTGGCCAAAAGTGCTTCTTTTACCAGTCCATAGTTGGTCCCTGAACGCTTCACTGGCCCGGCTGGACAATTTTCCAGACAAAATGGTAACCCATTCCTCTGTGGGTACCCGGTGTAGTGCACATTGCCGTCCAAAGTCAGCAAGGCACCCATCAATCTCCCCTTCTGTTTCAATTACATTTTTAAAAGCAGCAAATTGTACCTTTCTCCTTTCAGTTGGTGCTGCTGTGACTTCTGCTACCGCAGGACCTCTTTGCTGTAGCAAATTTGCCTCCACAGCCGCTATAACTTGGCCTATGATCTACGCTGTAGGGTTAGGACCATAATGTGCCAGTCTTATTTTAACTTCCCGATCAAAACTTGCCTCTTCAGGTGTCCTGTCTGTTACGCTGGGCCTTTCGGTTGTGTTGGGTCTTTCGGCTCTATCCATTTTGACTAGTTCTGCAATAATGTCCCTCATGTTACGGTTGTTGGCTGGTCTGCCCCGGTTCTCCAGTAAGTCCTTGAGGGAAGATAGCTTTAGCCATTCATACCGTGCCTCCATTGGCCTGTGTCCTCTTGTAGCTGTCCTTCTAGGCCGTGGGAATCATCCCGATGCTTGCCACCAATGTAACGACACCCCGTGTATGAAAGGGGTTAACGCCGTTTAGGACATTCCCTTTCCGAACACCAAGGCAGCTACCGACACTCCAGTCAGGCGAACAAGACCCATAAAAATAATTCTCCCTCAATAACGGGACGAAGCTCTGTCTTGAGGTTTCAAGCAGGACTGACAATCTTTATTGAAACAACCACAAGTTTTATACACAGTTAAAAGAGGAGGTGCTTCATTCTGCTCATTGCTCTCAAAAGACACCGGTGACCAGACCTAATTACCATGAGCCAATTAACTAATTCCTTTTAGTAGTCTGGCCTTCTCCTGAACTTCAATACACATTATCACAGGAATCCTTTCATACAATACAGGGTAAATTAGCCCAAGCCCCCATAAAAAGATCTTTAGAAGTTAGTCTGGATTCATTAACATACCAACAGGCAGACAGGTGGTTGGAGGTTATGACATTAGCATCTTTCAATTAACATGTTGAGTTCAGAATCAACAAACAGTAAATAGTTATTTTACTTATATCCTGGAATGCCCATATTAGGAGTTCCTTCCTGTGCATAGAC
The DNA here is from genome assembly GCA_029206835.1 of Rana muscosa. NCBI lineage: Eukaryota > Metazoa > Chordata > Amphibia > Anura > Ranidae > Rana > Rana muscosa. The sequence continues at coordinate 211,870,285 of CM055128.1, forward strand.
CTCACAGCACACAGTGGGTAACATATTCATATTTCTTGAGAGATATGGTTAATGAATATTACTGTCCCATTTAAAGTAGTCCAAGATATATTTTCTCAGTCACCCTATGCCCCTAATGGACATAGGGTGATTTAGACATAAGAGGTGCATGGGGAGCTGAAGCAAGGGTATCTCATACTTTCTAAGGTATTCTGGGTTCCACGGGCCCTCCCGTTACAATGACAAAATGTGGAACATTTCAAGGGGTATGAATACTTTTTCAAGGCACTGTAAGTAGGCGTCAGGCTGCCTCTATCTCCCAGGACACAAATACTACTAATTTAATGTAGCAGGGTCTCCTTTAATGGCCCCAGGACTACGTTAACCAGAACCCCATTCGGCCCCAGGGCGGAAGTTCCACCGCAGAGACTCATGGGAGGGGCTACTTAAGAAAGAGGCGAGGCGGAGCTCGGCCTCTTTGGACACCGCGCTTCAAGCAACGAGTCTTCCTGTGCGGATCTGCTGCGGTGCAAGGCCTGAAGCCTGAGGCCTTGCGTGACATCCAAAGAGCCTTCCACCCCACTGCGGAGCCTGGGTGGATCCTGACTGGTCAAGCGAGGACATCTGTCGGATCGGGGACCCGATCGGTGCAGACGCTGTGTGCAGATACACTGAGGGTGGAGGTCCCGGACTGGGATCGCGTCTGGATCGGTGAGCGGGCACCTGCCCAGACCTGTAGACTGTGTCGTGTTCAGGCCTAGGGACTGTATAGGCCCACAGTTCTTTTATCTGCCGTTTCACGGGAGGGACCGGTAGCGGGACAGAGTTGGAGTGTCTCTCCCCAGTATAGTTAACTCGAGCTATTGCCTGTTGGATTACAAATATAGAATTTCATCAAGTGCACCACCGAAAGCTGGCATGTGAAGAAATCCTTTAGGGAAAGTGACTGAGATTTACTCCATGTCAGGCCTGACTTAGGTGGGGAAATAATATATTGTTTAGTGCGCCATAGGGCGTGCACGCCATAATAGCTATGCGTGGTAGAGTACTGCGCTGCGCCATTATATTGTGCTGCAACTATTGAATTGATTAATGCAGGGCTCTGCAAGCTGATTTATATGTTGAGTGTTATACTCTGTGTTATTCTTTACCAGTAAAGCTGTTATATTTAATCTCTCGCCTTAGCGTATTGTCTGACTGCTTAGAGATTATTAAGTACAATACACTTGAATGTTTTAACCCTAGACTAGCTGTGCCAGAGTGGGTCGAGTAAGATTGCCGGGGGTTGGCGGTACTGCACACAGGGCCCGAAATCAAACCAGCGGCTCTCTTAACTGGGGGTAGCGCTACACGTGGGGGCTCTCGAGTCCGGGATCCTGTTGCAGCAAATAACGCACCAAGAAGTACCAGCATGGACCCACTAGAAGTAGTAAAGTGGTGCAAGGCAGTCGGCACAGATCCAGCCGGGGTAGTAGTTATAGAACTCCCAGGGATCTGGCAAGAAGAAGAAGCGGTGAAGCAGCTAGTGATGTCACTGTCCCCGCACCAGAAGGCATGGATAGTGGATGTCAGGGCGAATTCTTCGCTGACGCACGCACTGATAGAGTGGAAGGATGGAGTCCCAGAAGACTTCAAGAATCCAAGTATAGGAGCGATAGATGATCAAACCTATAGCCTAATACACGCACCACCACCCACCCCAAAAACTGTGAAAAGGCAGAAGAAAGAGAGTCCCGGGTCGCTACAGGGCGCCCTCAGCACCGAATTATGCGCGGTCCTAGGGGAAATCATAGCCCAGTGCAAGAAAGATCCTACAGATTACCAAATGTCAGGATACCGAAAACTCAGAATGTTTTCAGGGAGGAAACCTGTACCTTCAGGCGAAGAGGGGTTTGAGGAGTGGTTAGACGGTGCCACTCAGGCCCTAGAAGAATGGGAAGTCCCAGACCACAGAAAGAAGCAGAGAATTTCTGAGAGCTTGAAGGGCCCTGCTCTAGAGGCCATACACAACCTCAAGATGAGCAAGACAGACTGTAATGCACAGGACTATCTGGACATTTTGCAGAATGTGTTCGGAGGGACAGAGAAAGTCACAGAGCTCACGTACCAGCTAGAACACTGCTACCAAAAGGCAGGAGAGAAACTGTCAGAGTTCATGAAGCACCTGGATAAGATTCTGCATAAGATGATCCTGAAGAAGGGGATTGACCCGCGGAAGGTGGATGAGGCTCGTGTCCAGCAGGTGATGAGAGGATCTCAGCCCCTGGACCCCATCGCACTGACGCTACGTACTAGACAGGACGGGAAGAGCCTGGAGTACCCTGACTTGATTCGAGTAGTCAGAGAAGAAGAAGCCATGCTGGAGGAGAAGAAGAGGAGCCAACCAGTTGAGACGGTGAATCCTCCTCCCGTGATGGTCAGGACGGCCATGACCCTGGAAAGAGACGCAGAGGTTGATACCTTGAAGTCGCAAATGTCCCAAGTGCTGGGAATGCTGACCTCCCTGATGGAAAAGGAGTCAAAGGTATCTCAGAAGGAAAACCCGAGGAGGGAGCTGTTTCCGAATACCTCAGCACCCGCATCCCTGGAAGATAGGGGGGAGATGACTTGTTTCAACTGCGGAGGGATTGGCCACGCTGCCAGAGTGTGTTCCAGTCCCAAGAAGAAGAGACTGAATAACCGCAAGCCGCCGGAAAACTTCAGCGGGCCCCGGTGAAGGAGTCAGCCGGGTGCCCATCACCTTCAGTGAGCTCCAAACTGAATAAGAAGCATATGAGAGGAGTGGACAGGACCCCACAGAAGAAACTGAAGGTTCCTCAGAGGGAACGCACTCCAAAGAAAGACAGTAATGTCCCTCAGCGGGTAGCTACACCCATAAAGAGGAGGGAGATCACTGCATACCAGCCCAAGAGAGACTTAAGTCCAGAGATAAATGGAGGAAAGAAAGTCAAAAAGGAAAATGCAAAGATCAAAGGAAAGAGACCCCTTTGAAGCGGTATCCAGAGAAGCTGGTGGGTCCCTCTCCCATAGTATTTATCCAAGTGGAGGGAGTCTACATGAGAGCCCTGTTGGATACTGGGGCACAGGTGACCTTGTTGTATCGGGACTTTTATGACAAGCATCTAAGTCACCTACCCATACAGAAGATTGAAGAGTTGGAGATATGGGGAATTGGGACAGAGAATTTCCCCTATGATGGCTATCTGCCCATAAAACTGACTTTTGACCCGTCCATAGTTGGAAAGGCTAAAGTGTTCGACACCTTGGCTGTGGTGTGCCCCCGACCGCCTGGAGCCAACAACAGTTCCTTAATAATAGGGACCAACACGGATCTGGTCCGAAGACTTCTGGCCCCACTGACAAGAGGGAAGAACCCCACAGTCACTGAGATCCACCCAATGTTGAAGGCCACCTACCAACGGCTGATCTTGGAACAGAAAGCCCCGGAAGAGGGGGTGGGGAAGGTCTGGAGACTGGGAAGAAAGGGGATAGTGTTGCAGCCCGGTGAAGTAACCTGCCTGAAAGCCACCGTGAAACTCACTTGGGAGCAGCCTGGTCCTTTTGTCATGTTGGAACCCGACCCAAGCGAAGAGCCTTCGGGATTAGAAGTAGTCCCAGAAGTGGTTCCGGTGAGGGCCCTGAGGAAGGCCCACTGTAAGGTGCCTGTGAGTGTCAGAAACACCACGGATGGTTCCATGGAAATCCCAGCCAGGCTGTTGCTGGGCCAGGCGAGCTCAGCCACACCAGTTGCTTCATCAGATGTGGAGAAGACAGATGGAGAAAGTACTTTGTGGGAGAAACTTTCCATGGAGAATCCAAACCTGCCCAATGCTTGGAGAGAGAGAGCCAAGGCCCAGTTGACCCGATGGGAAAGGATCTTTTCCCATGATGAATTTGATGTGGGGTTTGCTAGGAGTGCCACCCATAGAATCCGCCTTCAGGAAGACAAGCCCTTCAGGGGAAGGGTTAGGCGGGTTCTGTTGCCAGACCTCGAAGATCTGAGGGGACAGCTCGCCGAGCTCAAGCGAACAGGGGTGATCCAAGAATCTAGAAGTCCATATGCCTCCCCCATAGTGGTGGTCCGGAAGAAGAATGGGTCATTAAGGCTGTGCATAGACTATAGGACCCTCAACAGGAGAACCACACCGGATCAGTATACCACTCCGAGGATAGAAGACGCCCTGCAGAGCTTGTCTGGAGCCAAGTGGTTCAGTGTTATGGACCTCAAGAGCGGGTACTATCAGATCCCGATGCATCCAAAAGACAAAGAAAAGACGGCTTTCATAACCCCAGTAGGGTTCTTCGAATTCAACCGGATGCCTCAAGGTCTGTCTGGAGCTCCAGCCACCTTCCAAAGACTCATGGAGAAGACTGTGGGAGACATGAACCTCATCAAGGTCCTCGTATACTTGGATGACATCATTGTCTTCGGGAGAACTTTGGAGGAACATGAGGAGAGGCTGGAGAAAGTTTTGAAGAGACTGAGTGAGGAAGGACTCAAGCTCTCACTTGAAAAATGCCAATTTTATCAGTCTTCAGTCAACTATCTGGGACACATAGTGTCTGAAGATGGGGTAGCCACAGACCCTGAAAAGTTGGAGGCAGTCACCTCCTGGCCGAGGCCCACCACCGTGACAGAACTCAGGTCCTTCCTGGGATTCTGTTCCTATTACAGGAGGTTCGTGGAGGGGTTTGCTCGGATAGCCAGACCCTTGAATGAGCTGCTAAAGACGGATGGAGAAGAGGATGCCACGGGCCCCAGAAAGCCCGGGGAGTCAGTCAAGGACCAGTGGAATGAGAAGTGTGAAGATGCCTTCCAGATGTTGAAAAAGAACTTAACCACCGCCCCTGTCCTGGCTTATGCAGACCCAAAGAAGCCCTACGAACTCCATGTAGACGCCAGCCATGATGGTTTGGGAGGAGTGCTCTACCAGGAGCATGAAGGGCAACTGAGACCTGTTGCGTATGTAAGCCGAAGCCTGACCCCCTCCGAAAAGAACTATCCTACTCATAAATTGGAGTTCTTGGCCCTCAAGTGGGCCGTAGTTGACAAACTCCGAGACTATCTGTATGGGGCAGACTTCACTGTAAAAACGGATAACAATCCCCTCACCTACCTTTTTATCACAGCAAAGCTGGATGCCACTGGACATAGATGGCTGGCGGCGCTGTCTGCCTTCAGTTTCAGCCTAAAATACAGACCTGAAGCGGGAAATCGAGATGCGGACGCCCTGTCCAGAAGATCTCATGTCCCCACACGCAGTATAGAAGACTGAACCCAAGTGGCACCCGACGGGGTGCGGGCCCTCTGTCAAGGGGCTGAACTCCAAGCCAGGGGAGGCTCAAGAGCAGAAGAAATAGGGGTTACTATAGTAGGAGTCCCCAAGCAGTACTGTGGAGTGGCCCAACTGGGAGAGGATAACTTACCGCGACTGACCAAAAAGGAGTTGAGATCCGACCAATTGGAAGACCCTATAGGGAGACTGGTCCTAGAGGCATTGGAGAACCAGGATCCAAACAGGCTCCTACGTCACCCCTCAAAGGAAGCTCGCCTGTTGAAGAAAGAGTGGGACAGGCTGCAGGTGCGTCAGGGAGTGGTCTACTGAAGGGGCCCCTCTTCTGACCAAGAAGACAAATGGCAGTTGTTCCTGCCCGAGAAACACAGAGAAACTGTCATGATTGCTCTGCATGACAACCATGGCCACCTAGGGGCGGAAAGGACTTTCCAACTCGTTAGGGACCGTTTCTATTGGCCCTGCATGAGGGCTGAAGTTGAGGAATACTGCCACTCATGTGCACGATGCATCCAGAGAAAGACTTTGCCCCATTAGGCTGCCCCAATGGGTCATCTACAAAGTCAAAGCCCGCTTGATCTGGTATGCATTGATTTTCTCTGCCTCGAATCCGACCTGAGTGGACTAGGAAATGTTCTGGTAGTAACCGACCATTTCACCCGGTATGCCCAGGCTTTCCCAACCAAAGACCAGAAGGCCTCCACTGTGGCCAAGATACTTATGGAGAAATACTTCATACATTATGGGCTACCGCAACGGCTCCATTCAGACCAGGAAAGGGATTTTGAGAGTAGGCTGATACGAAAACTCCTGGATACCTTGGGGATCAAGAAGACAAGGACTACCCCTTATCATCCACAAGGTGATGCTCAGCCGGAGAGGTTCAACCGAACCCTGCTCAACATGCTGGGAACTTTAGGTGGAGAAAAGAAGCAACATTAAAGCAACCACATAGCGGCCCTTGTGCATGCATACAGTAGCACTATCAGCGACGCTACAGGATACTCACCTTATAGGCTCATGTTCGGGAGAGAAGAAAGATTGCCGGTGGATCTGGCTTTTGCCACTTCTATAGACCATTGTTCTGCTGCTTCCCACAAGGGATATGTAGATAGACTCAGACGCAATTTGAAAATGGCCTATGAGCAGGCCCAGGCGGCCTCGGAGCAAAGGGGGGCTCGCAACAAGAGGAATTTCGACTTAAAGGTTAGGATCCAAGATCTACAACCAGGTGACAGAGTGTTGTTGCGGAACTTGGGAGTCCCTGGAAAACACAAGCTTGCCGACAGATGGAGACCTGAACCATATGTTGTTTGCAAAAGACTACCGGGCCTACCTGTTTACAGACTTAAACCAGAAGGGAAGTTGGGGCCTTTGAAGACCTGGCATCGGAACCACCTACTTCCACTAGCTGAGGCGGTTCGGATACCCCCTATGGTGGATTCCCCTGAACCAACGTCCATTTTGGATACTCCTAGACCAAACACTCGGTCTCAGACCCCTCGGACCGAGGATACAGAAGATTCCGAGATAAGTGAAGAAGAGGAAGAGGAACTTGGCCCCGACAACTTCTGCTATTGATCTTCCACCTGACGAAGATACCGAAGATCAGACACTGAATGCAGAAGCTACTGAGCTCATCCCGTCCAGCCCTTGGTCAGATGCTTGGGAGAGTGCCTGCGAATTATCCCCAGAGGAGGATCCAAGGGAAGCCATGTATCTCCCTGCTCCGGAGCCCAATGCTCCCGAGTCAGAGGAGATCCCCAAGTAAGTTACGGAAGAGGAGCCTGTTCCAACCGAAAGTCCAAGAGGACAGGGGAAACGGAGAGCCATAAAACCTCCCAGGAGATTGACTTTCCCACAAATGGGAGAGAGTGCGGAAGACACTGTAATTACTGCCAGAAGGAGTATGGAAGACCCTGACCCTTCCACTGTTCATTTGGTGGGAGGCAACCCCAGCTCACTCTCTGGCACAGTTAGACAGGATACTGTTGATAATGTGTCCTGTGGGCAGAGGAGTTCACCACCTTGTTTTTGGTGGGAATTTCCTCTGCCGACATCATGAAAAGTTGATTGATGTTGTACGATCTGTAGTTTAAGGTTATGTTATCTTTGGGGACCAAAGAGTTTAAGTGGGGGGGAGTGTGTAGCGGGGTCTCCTTTAATGGCCCCAGGACTACCTTACCCAGAACCCCATTCGGCCCCAGGGCGGAAGTTCCACCGCAGAGACTCATGGGAGGGGCTACTTAAGGAAGAGGCGAGGCGGAGCTCGGCCTCTTTGGACACTGCGCTGCAAGCAACGAGTCTTCCTGTGCGGATCTGCTACGGTGCAAGGCCTGAAGCCTGAGGCCTTGCGTGACATCCGAAGAGCCTTCCACCCCACTGCGGAGCCTGGGTGGATCCTGACTGGTCAAGCGAGGACATCTGTCGGATCGGGGACCCGATCGGTGCAGACGCTGTGTGCGGATACACAGCGGGTGGAGGTCCCGGACTGGGATCGCGTCCGGATCGGTGAGCAGGCGCCTGCCCAGACCTGTAGACTGTGTCGTGTTCAGGCCTAGGGACTGTATAGGCCCACAGTTCTTTTATCTGCCATTTCACGGGAGGGACCGGTACCGGGACAGAGTTGGAGTGTCCCTCCCCAGTATAGTTAACTCAAGCTATTGCCTGTTGGATTACAAATATAGAATTTCATCAAGTGCACCACCGAAAGCTGGCATGTGAAGAAATCCTTTAGGGAAAGTGACTGAGATTTACTCCATGTCAGGCCTGACTTAGGTGGGGAAATAATATATTGTTTAGTGTGCCATAGGGCGCGCACGCCATAATAGCTACGCGTGGTAGAGTACTGCGCTGCGCCATTATATTGTGCTGCAACTATTGAATTGATTAATGCAGGGCTCTGCAAGCTGATTTATATGTTGAGTGTTATACTCTGTTTTATTCTTTACCAGTAAAGCTGTTATATTTAATCTCTCGCCTTAGCATTCTGTCTGACTGCTTAGAGATTATTAAGTACAATACACTTGAATGTGGTATAAGTTTTAACCCTAGACTAGCTGTGCCAGAGTGGGTCGAGTAAGATTGCCGGGGGTTGGCGGTACTGCACACAGGGCCCGAAATCAAACCAGCGGCTCTCTTAACTGGGGGTAGCGCTACATTAATTTGTGCATTTTTTTTATAGCCATTTAGGAATATAGTGATCTCTCTGTTTTTTATTTCACAGCTGCAAATTGAGGGTCTGAGTAGGCATGGAGCCCATGGGAAGTATAGTGGTATTGTACAGGCATTCAGACTGATTCTGAAGGAGGAAGGCTTGCCTGGGTTCTGGAAAGGACATGTCCCAGCACAGCTCCTCTCTGTCACCTATGGTGCTGTACAGGTGAGTTTACTTACCTCATTGTATTAGTTAGGACTGTCTACAGCGAAATAAAAAGAATGGGTGCATTTACATCCAAGCTGCACATTTCATTATTGGGACGTGCCTTATGTGTTTGAGAATAACCTCAAGTATCTCAGGCACTATCCTTTCCTATTATTCAAAACAATTTCATAAAAATGTCTCACTAAATGTGCTTGATGTGAGAGAAGGGAAGATCTCCCTTGACCTTCTTTCTCTATGATAGGGGTTCTGAAGTACAGTAAGCGAAGGGACAAGTATCCAATTGGGACACACACAGCAACAAAAATTTAGATCCTCTGTGAAGTGTTTTTTGCTGTATGTGGCTTTCTGTCCTAGTGCCCCTCCTTTCTCCTATGTTAGGGAGAGAGTCTACCACTTCCCACTCTTTCGGAAACAAATACAAATACAAGTTTTGGCTGAAGCTAGGCTTGTTAAAGTCTCTTTCAAGTGGGGCCATTCCTCCACTATACTATGAAAATGGGTAAAGGGTTTAACCACTTCAGCCCCGGAAGATTTGGCTGCTCAATGACCAGGCCATTTTTTTGCAATACGGTACTGTGTCGTTTTAACTAACAATTTTGCAGTCGTGCGACGCTGTACCCAAACAAAATTTACGGTTTTTAAATTTTTCCCACAAATAGAGCTTTTTTTTGGTGTTATTTAATCATCTCTGCGGTTTACATCTTTTGCGCTTTAAACAAAAAAGGGTGACAATTTTGAAAAAACACAATATTTTGTACTTTTTGCTATAATAAATATCCCCAATTTTTTTTTGAAAAAGCAAATTTTTTCCTCAGTTTAGGTCGATACGTATTCTTCTATATATTTTTGGTAAAAAAAAATCGCAATAAGCGTATATTGATTGGTTTGCGGCTTTGCGCAAAAGTTATAGCGTCTACAAAATAGGGGATAGATGTATGGCATTTTTTTTTTTTTATTAGTAATGGTGATCCACGGTTTTTATCGGGACTGTGATATTGCGGCGGACACTTTTGACACATTTTTGGGACCATTGACAATTATACAACGATTAGTGCCATAAAAATGCACTTACTGTATAAATGTCACTGGGAAGGGGTTAACACTAGGGGGCGATCAAGGGGTTAACTGTGTTCCCTCACTGTGTTCTAACTATAGGGGGGATAGGACTGACTAGGGGAGGATACCGATCGGTTAGTATGAACACACCATCATCTCCTCTCCCTGAAAGAACCGGGATCTGTGTGTTTACACACACAGATCCCGGTTCTTGCTCTGTCGCGAACGATCGCGGGTGCCCGGTGGTCATCGCGCCCGCTGGGAATTCGCATTGGCTCTGGAGGCGAGCTGCACACGCCCCTAGTGGCAAAAATGTGAAGTGATTTAAGGTAACGTCGCTTCGCCCAGCTGTGCCATTCTGCCGCAGTAAAACTGCGGCGGCTGGTCGGCAACCAGTTAAAGTACTGCATGTGCACTGCTGTCAGCTTCAGACAGGAATCGTGGTGGGTACTAGCAGTCGCAGTAGGTTATATAGATTTTGTTCTGCTCATTATTTTATGTCTGCGGCCAGCCACTGTTTTGCTGTGTTGGGATTCAACTTTCTCTCTGTCTCTTCAACCTACAGTTTGTAAGTTTTGAGGTCCTAACTGAAGGTATTTATGCATCCACCTCCTTGGACCCACGAGCACCCGCAGCTCACTTTATGTGTGGAGGTCTGGCTGCCTGTTCAGCAACTCTCACTGTACAGCCCCTGGACACACTGAGGACACGCTTCGCTGCTCAGGGGGAACCCAAGGTAAGTTGGACTTCTTTTGAAGGGAATGCATGGTGATTGTTTTTATATAATTTCTTTATTTTTATGGTCTGGATTAAAAAAAAAATGTTAAAGGCTAACTCCACATTTTGCACCTGGTTTTGATAAAGCGGCTCCCATATATTTATTGCACCCTTATATATGGCTGTTTGCTTGTAGTTGGGCTTTGAGTATAATTATTGGCATTGCTTATCACAGCCGATGGATACACATACAGTGCCTTGAAAAAGTATTCATACCCCTTAAATTTTCCACATTTTGTCATGTTACAACCAAAAACATAAATGTATTTTATTGGGATTTTATGTGATACACAAGGTGGCACATAATTGTGAAGTGGAAGGAAAATGATAAATGGTTTTTAAATTATTTTACAAAAAAATATCTGAAAAGCATGGCATGCATTTGTATTCAGCCCCCTTTACTCTGATATCCCTAACTAAAATCTAGTGGAACCAATTGCCTTTAGAAGTCACCTAATTAGTAAATAGAGTCCATCTGTGTATAATTTAATCTCAGTATAAATACAGCTGTTCTGTGAAGTCCTCAGGGTTTTTTTTGGAGAACCTTAGTGAACAAACAGCATCATGAGGGCCAAGGAACACATCAGATAGGTCAGGGATAAATTTGTGGACAAGTTTAAAGCAGGGTAAGATTAAAACAAAATATATATCCAAGCTATGAACATCTCACAGAGCACTGTTCAGTCCATCATCCGAAAATGGAAAAAGTATGGCACAACTGCAAACCTACCAAGACACGGCCGTCCACCTAAACTGACAGGCCGGGCAAGGAGAGCATTAATCAGAGAAGCAGCCAAGAGGCCCATGGTAACTCTGCAGGAGCTGCCGAGATCCACAGCTCAGATGGGAGAATCTGTCCATAGGCCAACTATTAGTGGTGCACTCCACAAATCTGGCCTTTATGGAAGAGTGGCAAGAAGAAAGCCATTGTTGAAAGAAAGCCATAAGAAGTCCCATTTGCCAGTTTGCGAGAAGCCATGTGGGGGACACAGCAAACATGTGGAAGAAGGCGCTCTGGTCAGATGAGACCAAAATTTTACTTTTTGGCCTAAAAACAAAATGCTATGTGTGGGTGGATAACTAGCACTGCTCATCACTCTGAACACATCATCCCCATTGTGAAACATGGTGGTGGCAGCATCATGTTGTGGGGATGCTTTTCTTCAGCAGGGATAGGGAAGCTGGTTAGAGTTGAGGGGAAGATGGATAGAGCCAAAGCCAATCTTAGACGAAAACCTGTTGGAGTCTGCAAAAGACTTGAGACTGGGGCAGAGGTTCCCCTTCCAGCCGGACAACGCTCTCCATCCAATCTGACAGAGCTTGAGCTATTTTGCAAAGAAGAATGGGCAACAATGTCACTCTCTAGATGTGCAAATCTGGTAGAGACATCCCCAAAAAGACTTGCAGCTGTAATTGCAGTGAAAGGAGGTTCTACAAAGAATTGACTCAGGGGGCTGAATACAAATGCCCCCCACACTTTTCACATATTTATTTGTAAAAAAAAAAGTAAAAATCCCAATACAATACATTTACCTTTTTGTGAATACCTTTTCAAGGCACTGTAAGTTCAATACTGAAGGGTTGTTAGAAGAGCAGACATGAAGTTTAATATAACTAGATTCTCCAATACCCAAATCTATAAGGCCACATTGGTGTTTTCTGCCTGATAGAAATGTAATTTGTGCACATTAAAGAATGGCCTGCAATGCGTCCCAATGTCCTTCTATGACACACAGGTTTTAGTATACTTTGTGGAAATCTCTGGCCATGTCATACTTTTATACATCATAATGTGATTGAGCAGCAAGGCCACGTAATTGCAACTACTGCACATGCATATGACTTGAATCTTAAATCTTAATGCAGATAAGCATAGAGCTCACATTTAAAACCATCACAAATACAAAATGGACTTAACCTTGTATGTATATTTGCTGGAAGATTTGTCTCAACTGACATCTTCCTATTAATTAAGCCTTGTCAGTACACGGAAAGCCATGGGATAACACATGGCTATGAATAAGGGTTTTTACCAAAACGCGTAAGCTGCTGTAACTTGCACACTGTACCCTTTATCAATAAAGTGCCTTTATCAGGAGGACGAGTTGGCGGCTCTTCACCTCTTACTCTCATGCTGTTTAAAGTTTCAGGAAGACACTGAGCTTTGGAGCACCATTGGTCGTCCTCCAGGGGGAATTAACCTAGACGTATATCTTTTTTTTATGCGATAACCCAGACCGATATTGATGCCGATGCATTGCAGTAATGCATGATTTGCAGTTGTTTTTTTTTGTGGTCCTGTTACTATGCACAGCTGCACCAGTTTCTGTGTTCTCTACTTTTAGTAAATCCTCTACAATGAGTCTATAATTTAATTTAATTAAGGAATCCTGAAATGAGAGACATGTCAGTGCTGACCTTCTTCTGAAAATGCCTGTTGTCTGGCTTTGGTACTTTTGGTACTTTGAGAAACAGCCCTGGAACAAGTACACACCTCACAAGTGTCAGGGTCACCTGTGGCCAGGTGACAGATGCACACCGTAGGGGGACAGGAGTGCACCGCGAGGTAGTGAACCCTATGGCTGGCTTCTGCGGATAGGAAACTGGGTGGTTGTGGAAAGCGGGACCAGAGGAGCACAACCGGGATCCCAACGGAAGCGAGAGCCAAGATTCCCCAGGGCGCGGAGTCTAAGACCCAGCTGGTCTTCTCCAGGGCCTCTAGTGGTGAGGATGTTACGCTGCAGGCTGGGACCAGGTCGCGGCCCCTGGAGTTTCCTAGCTCATGCCCCGTATGATAAGGGGAAAAGAGGGGAAGCAGCAGCACACGATAGAGAGAACCGAATAACAAGCTGAAGGTCAGGGGCCACAAGCAGACAAGGATAACGAAGAATGAGCCGAAGGTCAAGGGTCACGAGCAGACAGGGATAGTCGGGGACAAGCCAATAACGTAACAGAGAGACAGACGTAGCACACGGCAGGCAGGAACCCAAACACACAATGCCTAACAAACACGTTGATCAGCAAAGCAGGCTTGCAGTGCACAGGTTAATATAGTGTTCAGTGATAGGGCCTGGGGTGGAGTCAGGCTGGGAGGAGATTATAAAGGAAGCCAGGTGAAGGAGGTCTGGTCTCTAGATGAACACATGAGGAGGAACTGATTATCCTCAGAGACAGGCGCCACGGTAGGGAGAGGACGAGAGAATGTATTGAGGACTAAAGGCTTTAGAAGAGCAACATGAAAGGAGTTAGTGATTTTAAGGCTCTTAGGAATCTGGAGTTTGAAACAAACCGGATTCAGTTTAGCAGTTACCGTGTATGGACCGATGAATCGTGGAGCAAACTTCAGAGAAGGAACTCGGAGCTTGATGTTCCTGGTAGAGAGCCAGACTTTGTCCCCTGGCTGAAGAGAAGGCGGTTTACGCCTGCGGCGGTCGGCAAAGCCTTTGAATTTTTCAGCAGCTGCCCGGAGGGAATCATGAACGTGACCCCAAACGGAATTGAGAGACTCCTGAACCGAAGCCAAAGCTGGAATGTCTGGAGAACAGATCATGGGAAGAGGAAGTTGAGGGTGTTTTCCATAAACTGTGAAAAAGGGTGTCTTCTGCGAACTGGTATTCACATGATTGTTATGGGAGAATTCTGCCCACGGGAGTAGAGAGGACCAATCGTCATGGTGAGAAGACACAAAGGTGCGAAGAAAGACCTCTAACTCCTGATTAACCCTCTCAGTCTGTCCATTGGATTGGGGATGGTAAGAAGAAGAAAAATCCAAGACAATATTGAGGGATTTGCAAAAGGCTCTCCAAAAACGAGACGTGAATTGGACTCCCCTGTCGGAAACAATATGAGAAGGGACCCCATGTAGGCGGAGAATTTCCCGAATGAAAATGGGAACCAAGGCAGGGGCAGAAGGAAGACCAGGAAGAGGAACAAAATGAGCCATCTTGGAGAATCGATCGATTACAACCCAAATGACTGTATTATTCTCAGACAGTGGGAGATCGGTGATAAAATCCATGGCAATATGGACCCAGGGTTCCTTAGGAATGGGCAAGGGCATGAGGAGACCAGCAGGAGCTTGTGTGGAGGATTTGGACTGAGCACAGACATGACAAGCTTTAACGTAGTCTTTGACGTCTGAGCGGAGATTAGGCCACCAGTAGTGACGACTGATGAGTAGGAAGGATCGGAGGAATCCAGAATGCCCTGCCACCTTGGAATCATGTCCCCAACGAAGGATCTTAGCTCTTAGCTCAGTGGGGACAAAGGTCTTACCAGGCGGAATTTTAGACTTCAGGGTGGTAGAGTGGGCAACAATGCATGAGGTGGGAATGATCGGCTCAGGTTCAGGGGCGGACTCCTCGTCCAAAGTGTCAAATGACCTAGAGAGCGCATCAGCCCGACCGTTGCAGGAACCAGGTTTGTAGGTAATCGTGAAATTAAAACGGGCAAAGAAAGAGACTCCACCTGGCCTGTCTAGGATTCAGACGTTTAGCATTCTGTAGATACTGTAAATTCTTGTGATCGGTAAAGATCGTTATGGAGTGAGGGGAACCCTCCAAGAGATGACGCCACTCCTCTAACGCCAATTTAATTGCGAGAAGTTCCCGATCACCGATGGCATAATTCCTCTCTGCCTGAGAATTTTTTTTGGAGAAGAACGCACATGGTTGGCGTCTCTTCTCAAAGATTTGAAGAAGCACAGCTCCCACCCCCATTGAAGAAGCGTCCACTTCAATAAAAAATGCATTCCCAGGATTTGGTCTCCTCAAGAGGGGGCCAGAAACAAAGGCCTGTTTCAGGTTGTGAAATGCAGAGACAGCTTCGGGAGGCCAGTCTCTGGCATTCACACCCTTCTTGGTCAAAGCGATAATAGGCGCGGCAATGGAAGAGTAATTCCTTATGAACTGCCTATAATAATTAGTGAAGCCAAGAAAGCGCTGTGTGGCCTTGAGGCTAGCAGGAAGAGGCCAGTTGGTGATAGCCAAGACCTTCCCAGGGTCCATACGAAGCCCCGAACATGAGACGAAGCACCCCAAAAACAGGACCTCAGAACATTCAAAGAAATATTTCTCCAGCTTGGCATAGAGATTGTTCTCTCTAAGATGTTGAAGTACAGTGCGGACATGGTTTCTGTGGACGAGCAGATTCTCAGAAAAGATCAGAATGTCATCCAGATAGATGACAACAAACTGGTACAGCAGATCTCTGAAGATTTCATTGACAAAGTTTTGAAACACGGCTGGAGCATTACACAGACCAAAAGGCATCACCAGATATTCGTAATGCCCGTCTCTAGTGTTGAATGCAGTCTTCCATTCGTCACCCTCCCGTATTCGAATGAGATTGTACGCGCCTCTGAGATCCAACTTGGTGAAAATGGAGGCACCCTTCAACCTATCGAATAGCTCAGATATTAAGGGTAAGGGGTATCGATTTTTAATAGTAACCGCATTTAAACCCCGATAATCGATGCAGGGTCTTAAGGTACCATCCTTTTTGGCAACAAAAAAGAACCCTGCCCCTGCAGGCGATGAGGATTTCCGGATGAAACCTCTCTCCAGATTCTCTGCTACATACTCCGACATGGCCTGGGTCTCTGGGATGGACAGAGGGTAGGTACAACCCCTGGGTAGAGTTGCTCCGGGGACAAGATCAATAGCACAGTCAAAAGACCTGTGGGGAGGAAGCACCTCAGCTGATTTTTTACAGAACACATCCCGGTAATCGCTGTATGCGGCGGGAAGATCAGAAGAAACAGAAGTGGCAGCAACCGGAAGACTCTCCATGGGGGTCACCTTGAGAAGACACAACGAGAAACATGAGGAACCCCAGGCCAGGATCTGCCCAGAGACCCAGTCCACATGTGGAGAGTGGAGCTGTAGCCAAGGGAGGCCCAATACAACTGGGGTAGAGGCCTTGGGTAGAATAAGAAAGGATATCCACTCCTGGTGGAGAATCCCTACCGACATCCTAATGGGTAGCGTCTGGAAGCGAATAGGGCCCCCTGGGAGAACAGTGCCATCAATTGCCGAGACTACCAATGGGGTAGTGAGAGGTGAAAGGGTAAGCTTCCTAGAAGAAGCAGTTCTCCAATCCATAAAATTGCCGGCAGCCCCGGAATCCAGGTATGCAAGGGTTGACTGAGGAGAAGTGCCTACATGAAGGAACACCGGCAAGAGCAGGCGAGAAGGTGATGTTTCTGGGTCCAATACTCCACCTTCCAAATGTATTAGACCCGAGCGTTTCCCGGACGAAGCGAGCAGGAGTCACGAAAATGACCCTTGCCCCCACAATAGAGGCACAAGCCCAGAGTTCTGCGCCTAGCACGTTCTTCGGGGGTTAGTCTGGTCCGGCCCAGCTGCATAGGTTCTTCAGCAGGTAGAGGATGCTCCACGGAATGAAGGGAGGGGAGCTCAGACTGGCTAGGACCCAGAGAGTGCTGGCGTCTTTTTTCTAAGGACCTCTCTTGAAAACGAATGTCGATCTGGTTGCATAATGAAATTACATCGTCCAGACCGACGGGAATGGCTCTTCCCGCTAATTCGTCTTTCACTCGGTCAGAGAGGCCATGTAAAAAGGTAGCGACCAGGGCCTCATTATTCCAGCTCAATTCAGCTGTGTGGATACGGAACTGAAGAGTATATTGCCCCACTGAACTAGATTCTTGGCGAAGACGTAAGACAGCACTAGCCGCTGAAGAAGCCCGAGCCGGCTCTTCGAAGATATTACGAAAGAGCTTCAAGAATTCGGACAGACTGGAAACCACCGGATCGTTCCTCTCCCACAGGGGGGCAGCCCAGGCCAAAGCTTCACCGGAGAGGAGGGAAATGATATAGGCTACCTTAGCCCGGTCAGACAGGAAGCTTTGAGGCTGAAGCTCAAAATGAATAGTGCATTGGCTGAGAAACCCCCTGCAGGCCTTGGAGTCCCCAGAGAAACGGAACGGAGCTGGCAATCTTAGTGAGTGTGAGGCTGCGACTGGTGCGATAGGTACAGACGCTGGTTGTACTTGGGGTTGCGGATTCGGGGTTCCCAAGGAGACCTGAAGCTGCTCAAATCAAGAAGCCAGATCCTGGAGGAATCGCATCACCTGGGTCTGATTTGATTCCTGGGTCTCAAGTCTGCGAACTATGCCCTGCAATGGATCATCCGCGGGAAGCGGGATGTCAGCCGGGTTCATGGCTGATCAAACTGTCAGGGTCACCTGTGGCCAGGTGACAGATGCACACCGTAGGGGGACAGGAGTGCACCGCGAGGTAGTGAACCCTATGGCTGGCTTCTGTGGATAGGAAACTGGGTGGTTGTGGAAAGCGGGACCAGAGGAGCACAACCGGGATCCCAACGGAAGCGAGAGCCAAGATTCCCCAGGGCGCGGAGTCTAAGACCCAGCTGGTCTTCTCCAGGGCCTCTAGTGGTGAGGATGTTACGCTGCAGGCTGGGACCAGGTCGCGGCCCCTGGAGTTTCCTAGCTCACGCCCCGTAGGATAAGGGGAAAAGAGGGGAAGCAGCAGCACACGATAGAGAGAACCGAATAACAAGCTGAAGGTCAGGGGCCACAAGCAGACAAGGATAACGAAGAACGAGCCGAAGGTCAAGGGTCACGAGCAGACAGGAATAGTCGGGGACAAGCCAATAACGTAACAGAGAGACAGACGTAGCACACGGCAGGCAGGAACCCAAACACACAATGCCTAACAAACACGTTGATCAGCAAAGCAGGCTTGCAGTGCACAGGTTAATATAGTGTTCAGTGATAGGGCCTGGGGTGGAGTCAGGCTGGGAGGAGATTATAAAGGAAGCCAGGTGAAGGAGGTCTGGTCTCTAGATGAACACATGAGGAGGAAGGTAAGATAGCAGACAGACATTAATGCATATCCATGACAACAAGTCTGAATTAAGTCAGACCTCCTGACCTGAATATTTGTACTGAGTGACTTAGAAAGTATTGAAGCCTGTATTATTTCATAAACATTTTGCAAAGGCTGCCTACATAGTACCTATCTACAGGTTTGAACAAATGAGATAAATTTCCCTTAGCTGATGTGTGATAATTAGGGATGAGCTCGATGTTCGAGTCGAACATATGTTCGAGTCGAACATCGGCTGTTCGATCGTTCGACGAAGATCGAACGATTTGGGCCGTTCGCGCCAAATTCGAGTGACGCGAACGGCCCACAATACACTGCGCCATCGCAGTGCAATTCCGGCGCTGTGATTGGCCAAGCATGCACTGTGACCCCGCATGCTTGGCCAATCACAGCGCCGGCAGCTAGGAGAGCCATAATTGGCCACAGGCAGGTTGCCTGTGGCCAATTATAGCTCAGGGGGTTTAGCACACGCCCCACACTATGAAAGGCCGCCAGCGCGGCGGCCTTGTGTAGTGTGTTCCGGCGCAGGGAAAGAGAAGGATAGGCAGGGACAGTGTCATTGTGCTATTCTTTGATAAACCTTGTGTGTAGGGAGAGAGAAGGATAGGCAGGGAGAGTGTCAGCGATATTCTTTGCTAAATCTTGTGTGCAGGGAGAGAGAAGGATAGGCAGGGAGAGTGTCAGTGTCATATTCTTTGCTAAACCTTGTGTGCAGGGAGAGAGAAGGATAGGCAGGGGACAGTGTCAGTGTCATATTCTTTGCTAAACCTTGTGTGCAGGGAGAGAAAAGGATAGGCAGGGAGAGTGTCAGTGTCATATTCTTTGCTAAACCTTGTGTGCAGGGAGAGAGAAGGATAGGCAGGGGACAGTGTCAGTGTCATTGTTGCTAAGCCTCCTGCACAGTATACACCTGAAGCTAGCCCTTATTGCTGTGTTTTCCTGGTGTGTTACACTAACAGGCATTTGCAGCACTTACAGCGGGCGTAGTGTGCCTCCTGTACATTATACACCTGAAGCTAGCCCGTATTGCTGTGTTTTCCTGGTGTGTTACACTAACAGGCATTTGCAGCACTTACAGCGGGTGTAGTGTGCTTCCTGCTAAATATACACCTGAAGCTAGCCCTTATTGCTGTGTTTTCCTGGTGTGTTACACTAACAGGCATTTGCAGCAGAGGAAAGGAAAAACGTACCGCTCAAAAGCTTAAGAATTCACCAAATAGCTGCTTCCGCCCGGTCACTCACAAAGGTGCTGGCTCTGCACTGATGCATGGGAGAAAAAGAAACCCTGGACTGCCGCACTCTGTATAGACAGTTATTTATTCCAAAATTTCAAGTAAAAAATCCAAATTCAAAATAAATCCATAAATCCGAAACAACAAATGCAGATAGTGTGCATGCAGGGAAGGGTGGCTAACGCGTTTCACGTCACGAATTGACGCTTACTCATAGCTGTGAGTAAGCGTCAATTCGTGACGTGAAACGCGTTAGCCACCCTTCCCTGCATGCACACTATCTGCATTTGTTGTTTTGGATTTATGGATTTATTTTGAATTTGGATTTTTGGATTTATGGATTTATTTTGAATTTTGATTTTTTACTTGAAATTTTGGAATAAATAACTGTCTATACAGAGTGCGGCAGTCCAGGGTTTCTTTTTCTCCCAGGCATTTGCAGCACTTACAGTGGGCGTAGTGTGCCTCCTGCACATTATACACCTGAAGCTAGCCCGTATTGCTGTGTTTTCCTGGTGTGTTACACTAACAGGCATTTGCAGCACTTACAGCGGGCGTAGTGTGCTTCCTGCTAAATATACACCTGAAGCTAGCCCTTATTGCTGTGTTTTCCTGGTGTGTTACACTAACAGGCATTTGCAGCACTTACAGCGGGCGTAGTGTGCTTCCTGCTAAATATACACCTGAAACTAGCCCGTATTGCTGTGTTTTCCTGGTGTGTTACACTAACAGGCATTTGCAGCACTTACAGCGGGCGTGGTGTGTCAGTTGCTGTGAGACCTTTGGAGTGAGAGGACGTGCCTGTAGGGAGCTCCTGGAGCTCCAGGAGGAGGGGGCGTGATGGCCTCCTCCAGCCCAGGACCGGGGCAGCTTTCCCGGCCTGATGCTGCTGCCTCCTCCCTGGGGATTAAGGACCTATCAAGGGAGGAGATGCTCTTTTTGCGGACCCAAGGTGAACTAATGGATTGGACCTTGCCCCAGCCTGGGGAGGGTCCGGCAAAGTTACAGCGAAGAATCGTAAGGGTCAAGGACCTGATCCAGAAGGCCAGTCGGGCCTTCTGTGGGAAGACAGCAGTCCTAACGGATCTAAGGAACAGGAGAGACCGGGCCAGCAGTTTCAGAAGAGGCGAGTATGCCAAGGCCATTGGCCTTTTAAAGGGCCAGAACGGTGACCTATGGACCCTGCTTGGTGGGCTATGTGAGAGAGGCCGTGGGGAGACAGAATTCCTCCTGGAAGTAAGGAGTGAACTCCGGAGAGCGAGTAAGGAGGGCTGCCAGACGTAGCAGCCAGAAAAACCCGCAGGACCATATGCAGCCTAAAGAGCCTATGGAGGTGGTAAGCCCCGGTGACGTGAAGGGCCTCCCCTCCCCCATCCCCCCTCCCTGGGAAGTGCGGTCCCTGTGGTCCCGGCTGTGGAGGGTCCCCTAAGTCCATGCTGTGTTGCGGCCAGAAAAAACTGCCAGCACGCAGGCAGATTCGGGTAGGGTACCCTGTGAAGCAGCCGGGAAAGGCCAGGAAGGGTGCACTGCGGGGGTAGGGAAATTGGGGGGGTTTCCAGTGGTGGTCCTCACGCCACTCCCAGGGTTTAAGCTGGAGGCAGGAAGGAAGGAAGCGGCCAGGCAAAATGGTGGTGGGACCCCCATGACCCCTGTGAATCCCGCGTGCTGCATGGTAAAAACCGCGCATGTTGTGGAGGAGGGGGAGGGGTCCGCCAGGCAGGAAGAGACTACTGGAGAGACTTCTGGAGTGGAAGAAAGTGGAACTGTAGGCGTACCGGATTCTGGGGGTCAAGGGACTGTTGGGGGTGGGTTGGTGGTGGCAGCGGGAGTAAGGGTTATTGTTGGTGGAGGGGGGGAGATGCCATTGTCCGGTGGAAGTGGAAGTGGAGGTGGACTGGGTGATGCTGGAGAATATATACAAGCAATGGACGCTATGGCGCCGGGATATGCGGCCTCCACTGCTGACAGTGGGGGCGTGGCCAGTGGACGGAGCCTGGGCGGGCTGGGGGGCCAGGGGGAGGAGTTGGGGCGGGAGTCTGGGTGGCGGGGGGAAGTGGGAGGGGCGAGCGGCATCCATGCGGCCACTTCCGGTTTCGCTGGTCAGCCTGACCCGGAAGTGGGCGGGGAGGTTGGCCAGGAAGTGAGATCTGAACCGGAAGTGGTCGGGGACTTCCGGTCTGCGGCCGCTGATGACCATGGGGAAGATGGGAATGATAGGATGGAGGTAAGCAGGGAGACATCTGGGGGTTTATTGGTAGAATCCTCTGGCGATCTGAGCTTAGGCCAGAGGTTAGGTAGGTGGAGTGAGGCCGAGGCTGGGGACCTTTCTGGGGATCACCCAGCCTTGGCCTTTATCAGGGGTATCGAGTCCCAGGAGGGACAGTTGTATGTTAAGGGGAAGGAGCAGCCACGGGAGCAACCACGGGAGCAGGGGGAGGAGCCGTCTGGGGCTCGGACCCGCTGCTCCAGTGGGTCCCCAGTGGTAGACCCTCCTCCGAGTGTTAGGAGGAGGGATGTTACGGGTGTGGCTTGCTCCGGGGGGGCGGTGGATGGGAGGGACCCCCCCGGCAGGATTAGGTTGGTGTGTCAGCCATGGGTGCTGGGGTGCCCTCCGAGGGTGCCTCTGGTGATGCGGTGGAGGGCACTTCTGGCGCTCAGGCTGGGGGTATTTTGGGGCAGGCCCAGGAGGCAGAGCTGCTTGAGGCGCTTAGGGAGACCAGGTCTTTTGCCCGGGTGGCAGGGACCAGCGTCCCTTTGGCCCCCCTGTACGGCCAGTTTGGTGCCCAAAACTTCTGGGTTCCCCCCGCAGACCAGCTCCAGGGGGTGAACCCGTAGTCGAGGGGTACAGGGGGTCCGGAGAGGCGCAGGCGCAATGTCGTGCAGCTGCGGTGGGAGGGACCTGGACAGTGCCCCAGCAGGGGGCAGGTAGTGGATCTTCTGCTGAAGGGGGCCAACTTCAAGGTAGCCGACCTCTTCGCAGTGATCCATCCCACGGGCACCAAGGAGTTTGATGTCAGTTTTTCCTCCTTGGTGCTAATGGAGCTCTTTCTCACCGTCCATGAGCTCCTGAAGAGGTCGGAGCCTTGGAAGTTCTTTAGGGTGGTCCCCCTGTCCAGGCAGGAAGATATAAAGTCCCTGACCATTTTGGTCAGGAACGAATCCCTCCCACCTGAGGACATTGCCACCTGGCTGGGGAGGTATGGGCAGCTGCAGTCTCCCCTCCGCAAAAACCTGGATGAGCGCGGGGTCTGGACCGGGGCGTGGTTGGCCAGGATCCGTCTCAAGCGCCAGGGGACCAGTGTGACCCATGTCCCTGGTAGCGCGTTTATTGGAAGAGATAGGATCCTGGTCTTTTACCCCGGTCAGCCCCGTCGCTGCTTCAAGTGTGGGAGTCCCACCCATTTGAGTCCGGATTGCACAACGCCCCGGTGCGTCAGGTGCAACAGGCCTGGGCACTCCTCAGAGACTTGCAGACTAATTGTCTGCAACCTCTGTGGGGTGTCCGGCCACCCATTCAGCCACTGCCCCAAGGCTTTTAGGGGGCATGCGGCTGATGGGGATGGGCCAGGCCCAGATGACGCACTGGAGGGGGTGGGTCTCCCACCCCAAGCGCCTCAAGCGGGCCCAGGTGATGGGCCTGGGGCTGGTGGCCCAGAGGGGCCTTTGCTGCAGAGGCAGAGGTCCGGGCACAGGCGCGGTGGAGTGGGGGCCCCTGCTGGGAATGTGCCTGGTCCCTCTGGACTTGTTTCTGGGGGGCTGGGTGCGCCAGCACCGGGCCCAGTGGGGGTGAGTGGTCGGGGGAGTGGGGGGCCTCTGCTGAGGGCCGTCCCCCTCCCCCTCTTTCTTCTGCACCTCCTCCTCCTTCTGCCCCCTCTCTTCCCCCCCTTTCTCCCTCCCTTCCCCCCTCCTTTTCCCCCTCCTCCCCCCCTTTCCCCCCTCCTTTCCCCCCTTCCCCCTATTCTCCCTCTCCCCTCCCCTCTTCCTCTTCGCCTCCGTCCCCTTCCCGTCCCATCCTGGATCCCCTTTTGTGTTTCCAGGATTCAGGGGGGGAGGGTATGGAGGTGGCTGAGTCGTCGAAGGGCCTGCACAAGAGGCCCAAGGATGCCTCTAGCGGGCACTCTGACGACAATGTGGGCGGCCAGACCCAGGCGGGCTGGCTGCAAAAGAAAGTTAAGAAAAAAGTAAAAAAGAAGGGTCCTGGGCAGGTTGGGGTTTCTGTACCCCGGGTTGTCCCTAGTAGGGACCCTAGGGGGCCCCCCCAGTGATCCTGGGAAATATGTATGGGGTCCTCTCCGATTCGGAGGAGGACCCCGGGGTGTAGGCAAAAACGCAGAGGAGAATGCAGGCCAAAATCACGAAGGATGGCGGTACCCTCTCCAATACGCGTTGCGACCATTAATGTCGCAAGTGTGCGTTCTGCGGCGGCTCGTTTCATGGCCTTCGATTTTCTCAGCCGAGTTGAAGCTGACATTTTGTTTTTGCAAGAGACCTGGCTGGCATCAGTGGCAGAGATGCATCTAGCAAAGAGGGAGTGGAGGTGCGGGCCCTCCCTCTGGTCTCTTGCGGCCGAGCCCTGCAGTGGAGTTGCAGTCCTTTTTAAGACTGGTCCGGTGGCTTGTCGACGAGTGATTGAGGTAGAGGTCGGTAGGTGCCTGGTAGTGGACGCCGTCGTGAGGGGGCAATTCCTTAGGCTGATCAACTTCTATGGCCCTCAGACCAAGAGGGACAGGAAGAGCCTCCTCACGATGGTCAAGCCCTACTTGTTTACGTCCCAGCTGGTGGTCTTTGGTGGTGACTACAACATGGTCACCAGATCAAAGGATCGGGCAGGCGCCTCAGGCCCCCTGGGATATGATAGCATTTTCTTGAATAGTATAGTAAGGGAAGCCGGGTTGGTGGATGCGCATGTTCAGCACCTCCCCAACCACACTGGGTTCACCTATGCCCGAGGTAGTAGTAGGAGTAGGTTAGATAGGTTTTTTTTAAAGGGGGACTCTGCCTTTGCGGCACCAGTGTTGCAGGCGGTAGAGTTCTCCGATCACTGTATGGTTTCTGTGACCCTGAATGTGGCCGACACTCCTCAGAAGGGTCAAGGTTTCTGGCGTCTTAATGGGTCGCTGCTCGAGGACCTCAAGGTTAGGGAGGCCTATGAGATCTTCCTTGCGGATCAGGCCTCGCTCCTTGAGAGCGGCTGCTCCCGTCAGGAATGGTGGGAAGTGGTGAAGAAGAGGTCGGAGGGCTTTTTCCGCAGGATCTCTAGGTACCGGGCGACATCCAAGTACCTGGCCTACCAGAGGTTGCGCAGGCAGTTAGACCGCCTGGTTTCAGCTGGGGGCCCTCAGGAACAGATATCCGATCTGAAGCTTCAGATGAAGGGGTGTCAGTATGACCGTCTTGCCTCCCTGGTCCTTGAGAGGGATTACGGGAGGTTTTCCTCCCCGGATCCCTACAAGAGCTGTGGTGAGGCGGTGAGTTCGAAGGTCATACATGGCTTGAAGGATGCCTCGGGGTCCCTGGTCCGGTCCAGACCGGGTATCCTGAGCATCATCAGGGACCATTTTTCAGACCTCCTTCGAAGGAAGCCTTTAGATATGGAGAAAGCCGGGCGTTTCTTGATGAGACCCCGCTTCATGCGGGGCCTGATCTCCCAGACTCTCTGATAGCGGAAATCTCGGTTGCAGAAATCGAGCAGGCCATCGACTCTTTGTCCTTAAAAAAGTTGCTGGCGCCCGATGGTCTTACGGCTGAATTTTATAAAACCTTTAAGAGTCTTTTGGCTCCTCACTTGAGGGAGGTTTTCAATGAGTGTTTGGCCAACGGCCTGCTCCCTCACTCAATGAGAAGGTCAGCCTTGATTCAGCTGTCAAAGGGGAAAGATTCGACTGTGATTGAGAACTGGCGCCCGATCGCCCTTCTCACTACAGATAGGAAGTTGTTGGCGAAAATACTCGTTTTGCGTATGTCAGCAGTCGCTGACGAGATGCTGTCTGTCTCCCAGCACTGCGCAATTCCTGGCCGGAGCACCTTTAGTGCCATCCTGAACGTCCGGGAGGCCGTGAAAAGGTGCAGGGCAACGGGGGGTGGGCGGTATCTGCTGGCATTAGACCAGGCCAAGGCTTTTGACCGGGTGAACCATGAGTACTCTGGCTTCTTCTGAGAAAGTACGGTTTGCCTGAGCAATTTGTGAATTTGCTGAAAGTATTGTACAGGGGGGCGGTGAGCTTCCCTCTTGTCAATGGTTGGGTGGGTCCTGCCTTTGCTGTGGACTCTGGGGTCAGGCAGGGTTGCCCGTTGAGCCCCCTTCTCTACGTCTTTGCCGTCGATCCATTTGTGAGAAGGCTCGACTGTGAGCATTTGAGGGGGGTTCTGGTGGAGCCTTGCATTGGTCTGGATCCGGCAGTGAGGGTGGTGGCCTACGCGGACGATGTCTCGGTGGTGGTGTCCAGCCGCGAGGAGGCCCTCTTTGTGGAAATGCAAATTGGGAGCTACTCCGAGGCATCTGGTTCATTGGTCAATTGGGGCAAGAGCCAAGTTCTCTGGTTGGGGAAGGAAGGCGAGCAGTTCGCTCTTCCGGACGTGTTTCCTCAGCCCCAGCCAGAGGTTAAAATTCTTGGCATCCTATTTGGCCCGGGTGATTACCCCAAGCTAAATTGGGAGCGCAGACTGGTCGGTGCATCTCGGAAGGTGAATGCCTGGAAGGGCTGGAAGCTGTCATTGAGGGAAAGGGTATGCCTGGTCAAAACATACCTGCTGCCAGAATTCCTCTATGTCAGCTACGTTTGTATTTTGCCTGCATCTCTCTATGCCCGGATTTCTGGCCTGTTTTTCCTGCTGTTGTGGGGAAACAGGCTAAATCTGATAAAGAGGGAAGTCACGTACCGACAGAGGAGGCGCGGTGGGTTGGATATGATCAATCCGGTGCTGTTTTTCATCAGCTTATTTGTGAAATTCAACCTGCAGTCCATCTTTGTGGACCTGCCTACTCTGTGGGAGCGCTCATTCAAGAACTGGCTCTTGCTGTTCCTGAGTAGGTGGGAGGATGGGGGTCGGCCCAGTGATCTTCGTAGATCACACGGGTATCTCCCGTCCTATGTCCCTCAAGCTCTGAAGGTACTGAGGCAGTGGCGGATAACTGCCCTTGAGGTGGGCTCTTCGGGTCGGCGTGAGCTGTACTCAAGAGTCATGGCCTCGGACATTTTGAAGCCACTGTCTTTAAGGGATTGCCCGGAGAGAGTCCTTGAGAAGGGACTAGCCCTTCTGAATTCCCCAAGAATCCCAAGCAAGTTTTGGGATCTTGCGTGGAGGGCCTTCCACGGACGCCTCTATGTCCGTGGAAACCTAAAGTATAGGAACCTAGGGGACAGAGGTTGTCCTCGTACAGAATGTGGGGGGGCATTGGAGACCATGGACCATTTTCTGGTCGAATGCCCCTTCAACATTGAGGTTCTCGAGGGGGGCAGGGGAAGCCATTGGTTATCCCCGACTCTCGTCCTTGACTTTCTCTGAGGTGGTGTACGGCGACTTCAGGGTTCACAGAGGGTTTGAGTTATTGTCACTTTATTTAGCTAGTTTAGTGGCTCTCTATTACACATGGCACGCTCAGTGTTTGGTGTCCACTAGGGTCAAAGTCCTGTCCACGCATGAGGTGGTGGGTGATATCTTCCGGGAGTTGGTGAAGGTGAGGAGTCTTGAGAGGGAAAGGGTTGGAGCCAATAGGAGTGCCCGGCTGTGGAGGGGTTTCTCCTTCCGGCCTCCTTGAGGCTCTGGGCCTTTTTCCTTTCGGGGGGTGGTTCTTTCTGTCTTTTTCACCCCCCTTAGATTTTGAGTTTCTTTTTTAACAGTAGGGCTTGCAGGCATTCTAGACCTCATTTGCGTTCTCGCCTGTAAGTAGCTGATGGGTGGTAGGTGTTAGTGTTAGGTTTGGTGTTAGTGTTAGGTTTGATGTGTGTTAGTATTAGGATTTTTGTAGGATTAGTGGGTGATGTGTTTTTCTCTTGTATTTTAGGATTTCGGATATGTATATAATGAGAGACCCACGTGTGGGTGGTCGGTCAATGGGTAAGGGTGGTGGTGGTGAGTTTTTGTAAATATGTGTTAGTTTGATGTGTTAGGGTTTCTTTAATGTATATGTTATTTCTTTTTGTATATACTATAAATATAGGCAGTAGTTTTCAAAATAAACAAAAATTTACAGCGGGCGTAGTGTGCCTCCTGCACATTATACACCTGAAGCTAGCCCGTATTGCTGTGTTTTCCTGGTGTGTTACACTAACAGGCATTTGCAGCACTTACAGCGGGCGTAGTGTGCCTCCTGCACATTATACACCTGAAGCTAGCCCGTATTGCTGTGTTTTCCTGGTGTGTTACACTAACAGGCATTTGCAGCACTTACAGTGGGCGTAGTGTGCCTCCTGCACATTATACACCTGAAGCTAGCCCGTATTGCTGTGTTTTCCTGGTGTGTTACACTGACAGGCATTTGCAGCACTTACAGCGGGCGTAGTGTGCTTCCTGCTAAATATACACCTGAAGCTAGCCCTTATTGCTGTGTTTTCCTGGTGTGTTACACTAACAGGCATTTGCAGCACTTACAGTGGGCATAGTGTGCTTCCTGCTAAATATACACCTGAAACTAGCCCGTATTGCTGTGTTTTCCTGGTGTGTTACACTAACAGGCATTTGCAGCACTTACAGAGGGCGTAGTGTGCCTCCTGCACATTATACACCTGAAGCTAGCCCTTATTGCTGTGTTTTCCTGGTGTGTTACACTAACAGGCATTTGCAGCACTTACAGTGGGCGTAGTGTGCCTCCTGCACATTATACACCTGAAGCTAGCCCGTATTGCTGTGTTTTCCTGGTGTGTTACACTAACAGGCATTTGCAGCACTTACAGCGGGCGTAGTGTGCCTCCTGCACATTATACAACTGAAGCTAGCCCGTATTGCTGTTTTTTCCTGGTGTGTTACACTAACAGGCATTTGCAGCACTTACAGCGGGCGGAGTGTGCCTCCTGCACATTATACACCTGAAGCTAGCCCGTATTGCTGTGTTTTCCTGGTGTGTTACACTAACAGGCATTTGCAGCACTTACAGTGGGCGTAGTGTGCTTCCTGCTAAATATACACCTGAAGCTAGCCCTTATTGCTGTGTTTTCCTGGTGTGTTACACTAACAGGCATTTGCAGCACTTACAGCGGGCGTAGTGTGCTTCCTGCTAAATATACACCTGAAGCTGGTCCGTATTGCTGTGTTTTCCTGGTGTGTTACACTAACAGGCATTTGCAGCACTTACAGCGGGCGTAGTGTGCCTCCTGCACATTATACAGCTGAAGCTAGCCCGTATTGCTGTGTTTTCCTGGTGTGTTACACTAACAGGCATTTGCAGCACTTACAGCGGGCGTAGTATGCCTCCTGCACATTATACACCTGAAGCTAGCCCGTATTGCTGTGTTTTCCTGGTGTGTTACACTAACAGGCATTTGCAGCACTTACAGCGGGCGGAGTGTGCTTCCTGCTAAATATACACCTGAAGCTAGCCCTTATTGCTGTGTTTTCCTGGTGTGTTACACTAACAGGCATTTGCAGCACTTACAGCGGGCGTAGTGTGCCTCCTGCACATTATACACCTGAAGCTAGCCCTTATTGCTGTGTTTTCCTGGTGTGTTACACTAACAGGCATTTGCAGCACTTACAGTGGGCGTAGTGTGCCTCCTGCACATTATACACCTGAAGCTAGCCCTTATTGCGCAAGCTTTTTTTCTTTTCTGTTACACTAACAGGCATTTGCAGCACTTACAGCGGGCGTAGTGTGCTTCCTGCAAAATAAACACCTGAAGCTAGCCCTTATTGCTGTTTTTTCCTGTTGTGTTACACTAACAGGCATTTGCAGCACTTACAGCGGGTGTAGTGTGCCTCCTGCACATTATACACCTGAAGCTAGCCCGTATTGCTGTGTTTTCCTGGAGTGTTACACTAACAGGCATTTGCAGCACTTACAGCGGGCGGAGTGTGCCTCCTGCACATTATACACCTGAAGCTAGCCCGTATTGCTGTGTTTTCCTGGTGTGTTACACTAACAGGCATTTTCAGCACTTACAGTGGGCGTAGTGTGCTTCCTGCTAAATATACACCTGAAGCTAGCCCTTATTGCTGTGTTTTCCTGGTGTGTTACACTAACAGGCATTTGCAGCACTTACAGTGGGCGTAGTGTGCCTCCTGCACATTATACACCTGAAGCTAGCCCTTATTGCTGTGTTTTCCTGGTGTGTTACACTAACAGGCATTTGCAGCACTTACAGCGGGCGTAGTGTGCTTCCTGCTAAATATACACCTGAAGCTGGTCCGTATTGCTGTGTTTTCCTGGTGTGTTACACTAACAGGCATTTGCAGCACTTACAGCGGGCGTAGTGTGCCTCCTGCACATTATACAGCTGAAGCTAGCCCGTATTGCTGTGTTTTCCTGGTGTGTTACACTAACAGGCATTTGCAGCACTTACAGCGGGCGTAGTATGCCTCCTGCACATTATACACCTGAAGCTAGCCCGTATTGCTGTGTTTTCCTGGTGTGTTACACTAACAGGCATTTGCAGCACTTACAGCGGGCGGAGTGTGCTTCCTGCTAAATATACACCTGAAGCTAGCCCTTATTGCTGTGTTTTCCTGGTGTGTTACACTAACAGGCATTTGCAGCACTTACAGCGGGCGTAGTGTGCCTCCTGCACATTATATACCTGAAGCTAGCCCTTATTACGCAAGCTTTTTTTCTTTTCTGTTACACTAACAGGCATTTGCAGCACTTACAGCGGGCGTAGTGTGCTTCCTGCAAAATAAACACCTGAAGCTAGCCCTTATTGCTGTTTTTTCCTGTTGTGTAACACAGGCAGTCATCTGCAGCACTTACAGTGGGCGTTGTGTGCTTCCTGCAAAATATACACCTGAAGCTACCCCTTATTGCTGGTTTTCCCATCTCCCTGCAGGCCATTAGAATGTCTGGAAGGCAAACAAGGAGAGGCAGACAGTCAGGAGCCAATAAAAGAGGGCAAGCAGGCTCTGTGTCTAGAGACAACAGTGCTGGTCATGGACGCGGTGCATCGTCATAAGCACGTGGCCATGGGACACGCTTGTCCTTCTTTTCGGCAGCTGGACGTGTTGAGCCGCATCATGCCGAAGACTTGGTAGAGTGGATGACCAAGCCCTCCTCATCCTCCTCATCCTCTCTCACCCAGGCTCAGGGTACTGGCAAAGCAGCTGCCAAAGCGTCCTCTTCCCTGGTATCAATGTCATCATCAGTCACTCCTTCCCTAGACCCACCATGTCCTCCTGAGGAGTCCCCCGAACTGTTTGAGCACAGTGTTGGGTACATGCTCCAGGAGGATGCCCAGCGTTTCGAAGGGTCTGATGATGATACCCATCTAGAGGAAGGCAGTAGCGTGAGAGCAGAGAGAGGGGATGCTCAAGAAGGACACCAATCTGGCAATCATGTTCCAGCAGCTGCAGCATACTGCCAGATTGGCTCCAGTGATGAGGAGGGAGGGGATGATGAGGTCACTGACTCCACGTAGGTGCCTAATAGGAGAGAGGAGGAGGAGGAGGATGAGGAGGAGGCACATCTCCAACGAGGCAGGATACCCTCGGGGGGCCAGTGTAAGGGCAGCACACCGACTGAATCACACCGCAGAGCTCCGCCTGTGCAGGGCGCTGCCTCTGCCCATTATTCAAAAAGTTCTTTGGTGTGGGCCTTTTTTGAGTCGAGTGCATCAGATCGCACAGCTGCTGTTTGCAACATATGTCTCAAGCGTATATCGCGTGGCCAAAACATCAGCCGCTTGGGCACCACATGCTTGACCAGACATATGTTGACCTGCCATGCAGCTCGTTGGCAAGCCTACCTTAAAGACCCACACCAAAGCGGACCTCTCCTTGCACCGCATCAGCTGGGATCTCCAACCCCACTATACCTTTAGTCCTCTCTGAAACCTGCACTGAGAAGAATGAAGGTGTAGAATTAGGTGTGTCACAGCCAAGTACTTGCGGGCACTCTGCTAGCAGTACACCGATGTCCGATTCTAGCAGGCAAATTTCCCTGCCCCAGCTGCTGGACCGTCGAAAGAAGTTCACTCCCAGCCATCCACATACCCAGCGGTTGAATGCTAGCTTGGCTAAATTGCTAGCGCTTCAACTGCTGCCTTTTCAGTTGGTAGACTCGGCCCCCTTCCGTGAATTTGTGCAATGTGCGGTTCCTCAGTGGCAGGTTCCCAAACGCCACTTTTTCTCACGGAAGGCGATTCCGGCTCTCTACCGGCATGTGGAAGGCAATGTCCATGCCTCGCTGGACAGGGCGGTCAGCGGTAAGGTGCATATTACCGCTGACTCATGGTCCAGCAGGCATGGACAGGGACGTTACCTTTCTTTCACGGCCCATTGGGTCACTCTTTTGGCAGCTGGGAAGGATGCAGGACAAGGTGCAGTAGTGTTGGAGGTTGTTCCGCCGCCACGCCTCCAAAATGCTACTACTGGTTGTGACACACCTCTCTCCTCCACCCCCTCCTCTTCTTCTTCTTCCTCCATGGCCTCTTCCTGTGCTTTGTCCTCAGAACCAGCGGTGCTCGGTAGGCGTTCAAGGGGCTACGTAAGTACGCAGGCAAAAAGATGCCATGCCGTGCTTGCGCTGGTGTGTTTGGGGGACAGGAGCCACACTGGGGCAGAGGTTCTGTCTGCTCTGCAGGGGCAGGCCGAGAGGTGGTTGACGCCATGCTAGCTTAAGGCAGGAATGGTGGTTTGCGACAATGGCACCAACCTCCTCTCCGCCCTCCGACAGGGACAACTGACCCATGTGCCCTGTGTGGCTCATGTCCTTAACCTGGTGGTGCAGCGGTTCTTGGGCAGGTACCCGGGCTTACAGGATGTCCTGAGGCAGGCCAGGAAAGTCTGTGTGCATTTCCGCAGATCTTATAATGCCAGTGCTCGCCTGGCTGAGCTGCAAAAGGAGTTGAACCTGCCCAAGAACCGCCTTATATGTGACATGCCCATCAGGTGGAACTCAACGTTGGCCATGCTGCAGCGGCTGCACACGCAGCAGAGGGCCATCAATGAGTACCTGTGCGACTACGGCACCAGGACAGCGTCAGGGGAGCTCGGTTTTTTTTTCACCATGCCAGTGGGGCATGATCAGGGATGCATGCACTGTCCTGGCACCATTTGAGGAGGCCACGAGGATGGTGAGCAGTGACAGTGCATGCATCAGTGACACTGTACCTCTTGTCCACCTGTTGGAGCACACACTGCGTGGAATAATGGACAGGGCACTTGAGGCAGAACAGAGGCAGGAAGAGGAGGACTTCCTTGCCTCTCAAGGCCCCCTTTACCCAGACAGTGTTCCTTCTGTCCCACCCATCGCACAGGAAGAGGAGGAGGAGGAGGAGGAGGAGGAGGATTGTGTCAGCATGGAGGTGGAGCCTGGCACTCAGCAGCATCAACAGCAGCAGTCTTTTAGGATGATTTACAGTCCCAAGAAACCCGTGGACTTGTACACGGCTGGGAGGAGGTGGCTGCGGATCATGTCGTCCTTAGTGACCCAGATAACTCCGGACCTAATGCCTCAGCTAACCTACGCTGCATGGCATCCCTGATCCTGCAAAGTCTGCGGAAGGATCCTCGTATTCTTCGGATCAAGGAAAGGGACCATTACTGGCTGGCCACTCTCCTTGATCCACGGTACAAGGCTAAGGTTGCGGACCTTATCTTACCGTCAGAGAGGGAGCAGAGGATGAGACAACTCCGGGAGGCCTTGCAGAAAGGTCTGTGAAACGCGTTCCCAGAGACTGGGAGGTTACAAACTCCTTGTCTGGGACAACGAGTTGCTGAGGCTTCGGTCAGTCAAAGAAGGAGCGGTGGGGAAGGTGGCCGTCTGACCGATGCGTTCAGACAATTCTTTAGTCCGCAGCCCCAAGGTATGATCGGTTCCAGCAACCATCGCCAGCGTCTGATATACATGGTGCAGGAATACCTAGGGGCAAGGTCAGATTTGGACACCTTTCCCACTGAAAATCCTCTGGCTTACTGGGTCTTAAGGATGGATCACTGGCCAGAGCTTGCACAGTATGCAATTGAGGTACTGGCCTGTCCTGCATCCAGCGTTCTTTCGGAACGCACATTCAGTGCTGCTGGAGGATTTGTCACGGATCACAGGGTGCGCCTGTCCACCGATTCGGTTGATCAACTGACCTTCATAAAGATGAACCAGTCTTGGATCACCACCAGCTACCAAGCACCTGAAGCTGATATAACAGAATAATTTATTTTCAAATGTCACATCCCTTCAAGACTGATGCTGATGCTGACTGAGTGACTGTCCTGTTATGTTGACTGACTATCCTCCTCCTCCTCAATGATCCGATTCATGATGATATCTTGGAAAAACATTTTTGTTTCTGGGTGCCGCCACCAGTGGCTAAGGCCCAATTTTTCAGCCCCTGTTTAACAGGGGCATGTAATTACAATTTTTGATGCAATGCTTTGCAGCAGGGCTCATTCCTGCACTCCAACTAGAGTATCTGGGAGAGGTTGCAGTGTCGTGGCACCAGCACCAGTGCCTATGGCCCAATTTTTCAGGCCCTGTTTAACAGGGACGTGTAATTACAATTTTTGATGCAATACTTTGCAACAGGGCTCATTACTGTGCTCCAAGTACAGTATCTGTGAGGGGTTGCAGTGTTGTGGCACCAGTGGCTAAGGCCCAATTTTTCTGCCCCTGTTTAACAGGGGCGTGTAATTACAATTTTTGATGCAATACTTTGCAACAGGGCTCATTACTGTGCTCCAAGTACAGTATCTGTGAGGGGTTGCAGTGTTGTGGCACCAGTGGCTAAGGCCCAATTTTTCTGCCCCTGTTTAACAGGGGCGTGTAATTACAATTTTTGATGCAATACTTTGCAACAGGGCTCATTACTGTGCTCCAAGTACAGTATATGTGAGGGGTTGCAGTGTTGTGGCACCAGTGGCTAAGGCCCAATTTTTCTGCCCCTGTTTAACAGGGGCGTGTAATTACAATTTTTGATGCAATACTTTGCAACAGGGCTCATTACTGTGCTCCAAGTACAGTATCTGTGAGGGGTTGCAGTGTTGTGGCACCAGTGGCTAAGGCCCAATTTTTCAGCCCCTGTTCTACAGGGGCATGTAATTAAAATTCTTGATCTAATAATTCACAGCAGGGCCCATTCCTGCGCCCACCAAGAGTAACTGTGAGGGCTTACAGTGTTGTGACAACACCACCACCACCACGAAAGGCCCAATTTTCAGCCCCTGTTCAACAGGGGCATGCAATTACAATTCTTGATCTAATAATTCACAGCAGGGCCCATTCAGGCACCCACCAAGAGTAACTGTGAGGGCTTACAGTGTTGTGGCACCAGCACCACCATCAAAGGCCCAATTTTTCCTACCACTGTTCAAAAATGGCATGTAATTGCAATTCCTGATATAATAGTTGACAGCAGGGCGTTCCAGCGCCCACCAAGAGTAACTGTGAGTGCTTACAGTGTTGTGCCAACACCAACACCTAAGGGGTCAATTTCTGCAGAGTATATACGGCGGGCCCATACTTTCAAACATCCAACTTACAAACGACTCCTACTTGCAAACGGAAGGAGACAACAGGAAGTGAGAGGAAATCTACCCCTAGGAAGGGAAATTCTCTCCTGTAAGGCCTCGTACACACGACCGAGTTTCTCGTCGTAAAAAACACGTCGTTTTTTTCGACGAGATTCTTGTTAAGCTTGTCGATTTTCTCGTCAAGCTTTCTATGTGTACACACTGTCATTTCCCAATTTCCTCGTTGTTCTCCGCGCTCACGTCCAGCACGTACGACGGCACTATAAAGGGGAAGATCTTTTTTCTTGGCGCCACCCCTTGGGCTGCTTTTGCTGATCTCGTGTTACCGCGTGTGAAGTAAAAGTTTGGGAAGAGACGATTCGCGCTTTTCAGTCTTCGTACTTTTCAGATCGTTTTCTGCCGTTCAGTTTGTGCTTGTGGGTTCGTATCTTGACTTTCAGGGCGTCTAGGCAGGTCGTATCTGTTTTACAGTGCGTTCTTGCCTGTTCGTTTCTGATTTTCAGTTCGTTATTCATAGGCCTTGCTGTTCTAAAGTGCGTTCTGTTCTGTACGTTCTGATTAGACGACCGTTTCCTAGCCATGTCGCCTGGACGTTCTCGTCGTCGAGTTCGTGCTGTGCGTGCGCTTGGTGTTGGTCTGCTTGTTTTGGACCAAGACCAGTCCATGAATGGTGTGAGGAGGAGTTCATGGACCAAGAATTGGTTGCTCCAGCGGGACCAATTCTGCCACATGCCTCTGCTGTGGGAGATCGTCGAGAATAATCCTGAGGACTACAGGAATTTTCTGAGGATGTCTGACCCCGTTTTTCAG
Source organism: Rana muscosa (assembly GCA_029206835.1). Lineage (NCBI taxonomy): Eukaryota > Metazoa > Chordata > Amphibia > Anura > Ranidae > Rana > Rana muscosa. The sequence goes on from CM055128.1 coordinate 211,906,298, forward strand.
GAACTGTTGGCTTTGGTGTCCCCCTATATTACCAGGAAGGACACCGTTATGCGGGAAGCCATCAGTGCTGAGCAGAGGCTCATCGCCACGTTGCGTTACCTGGCGACAGGGAGAAGTCTTCAGGACTTGAAGTTCACCACAGGCATCTCCCCCCAGGCTCTGGGCCTCATAATCCCAGACACCTGTTCTGCCATCATCCAAGTCCTGCAGGAGGACTATATTAGGGTAAGTTTGCTCCCTTAACATCACATTTTAGGTATTACATGTATGCTAATGTATTGTATTTCTTTCATCCTTCCCTAATTACCATGATTGTAATATGCTGAGAATGTCCCCTTTGTCCCCATGCATGTTGGAAGCTTTAGATTGCCCCTTTTTTCTCCTCCCTAAATATTTCCCTTCACTAACTTTTCCAGCAGGGGCGCCTGTTGCTCCAAATGTTGGGGGGTTCAAACCCCAATTTAGGAAATAAACTTCCTCCTTTTTTGCTCTGTTGCCTATTAAACGCCCCCAGTTGTCCCCTCCAATGCAGCCATTTTGTTCCCTCAAATGCAGCCATTTAGTCCCCTCTAATGCAGCCAGTTTCCCCCCAGCCCTGCACTTACCTTCTTGTGGTCAGTGCCATCCTTCTTCTGTCCTTGATGTCTTCTCCTTCCCTTCATGTTGCATCAGCCAATCATGTTACCATTAAACAGACTTGGTGAACATGATTGGCAGAGCAGCCTGTCAGTGTTTACCCAAGGAATGCCCCCCTCCCTGCGTCCCCGATTTTTCTTTTAGGAAGCCAATTACATCCCTCAGGTTGTAATTTGCAAGACTATTTTACTACCTGTTTCTGCTATGCAATTTTAACCACCTAAATGCCGCAATGATTCATATGTCGGTCGCTTTACAAGAGGCCATCCACCTGAATAGTGTGCGGCATAGACAATACATAGGTTCATGCAACGCATGAACCTATGTATTGTTCTGAGTGATGGGCACAGGAGAGAGGGGGCAGTGCTCCAGCGCCCACTCTGGACGCACCGCCACTGCAATGCTATCCTGTGGCCAAACACATCTCCCCCCCCCCAAAAATAATTTAGTAATGGCCCATCAGAGGGGGTGATGAATATGATAAATGAGCCTTCCATTATCCTTTTTTTACACACCTTAATAAACGTATAATTAGATTGATGTTGGCCTCTAATTTTTTGGGATAGAATTTCCTTGTAATGTATGACTTTGTTTTTCTAATATTATTTCATCTTGTTTCACTCCCCAGCTTCCTTCCACGCCACAGGAATGGCAGACTGTGGCATCGGAGTTTGCCACGCGGTGGGACTTCCCCAACTGCGGTGGTGCCATAGACGGGAAGCACGTCCGCATCGTGCCGCCACCCCGTTCTGGGTCCTACTACTACAACTACAAGGGGTTTCATAGCATTGTGCTGATGGCGGTGGTGTCAGCACGGTATGAATTCCTCTATGTTGATGTAGGGAAGAATGGCCGGATGTCCGATGGGGGATTCTTCATCCAGACGGAGTTTGCCCTCCGTCTCCAGAGTGACGACCTTGCATTGCCACCGGATGCAGGGAATATTGAAGGACTCCCCTTTGTTTTCTTGGCTGATGAAGCCTTCGGACTCGGACGGCATCTTATGAGGCCATTTCCACAGAGGACCCTGACCCCAGAGAAGAGGGTGTTCAATTACCGGCTGGCCAGGGGCCGAAGAGTCGTTGAAAATGCCTTCGGCATAATGGCCAGCCGGTTCCGCCTTTTTATGACTTCCATCCACTTGGCGGACTACAAAATAAACTATGTAGTGTTATGCTGCTGTGTGCTACACAATTTTCTTTGCCGCAAATCAAATTCATATATGGCCTCAGTTTTGCCAGAGGCTGGACTTTCCCCTGCAAATCCCCTTCCGGGCCTGGAATCTGCCCGTCTTGGCTTGCCCCCCCAAAATGCCCGTGTGGTTCGGGACAAATACATGGAGTATTTCACGGGTAGGGGGGCAATTCCTATGCCAGCCTATGTCTAAGTATCCCAATAAAAATCTTGTTTAAACCTTTAATTATTTGTTCTTTCCTGTCTCCTAGTTTGTCTTTGTGCATTTGTAGTGGCAAGTGTATTTTACTTTAGTAAATAACAACCATTTCACTATGTAACCTTACAAAAGAACCAAATAAGCTTAGAGGGTATTATAAAAAGAAGCTACACGTTGTTTGTGGTCAAATATTTTACTCTGTGCACATTCTCTTCATTTTTTTTTTTACTTTGGGGTTGGCCTGGTCCCAACCCGGCAATTTTTGGCTTATGAAAATACAAAAATAACAGTTGCATTTCAAAAATTACAACATTGGATACCTCTGAGCAATCGGAGACATTCACTTACACAAACTATGTCTCTATGTGCCCGTCCTAATATGGGGTCCTGCCACCCCTTGCCCAGCCAAAAATTGAATATGCACACATTTTTTTTTTTTTTAATATAGGAAGTTTACAATCCTGATCCCTATTGTCAACATGTGCTATCTGCCATCAGGGGTGATCAATGGATGTGTTTTGGGGGTGCATCCCCTTCCTCAGTTCACCGACTTTTGATACGAGGAAGGGGTTGCACCCACAAAAGACGTACATGGATATCCCCTGATGGCAGATAGCACATGTTGACACACTGTGTGCATATTCAATTTTTGGCTGGTTTGATAGTCAAAAAATTAGAAAAAATTATAAAAACAAACATGTAAAAACAAATGTGTTTGGATGGCTTATTGAATTCTCCCCAAAACATCGAGAATGTCTTTAAATGTTTGTTCCATCACATGGATTCTTTGTTTAATTAGGTCCAGTTCCGTGCTACATTCCATCACTTGCTGGATGAGGCGGAGGGCACTGTCAGCAGAGAACCGTGTACTATCCTTCACAACATTTACATCCCCTAAAAACCAAAAAAAAAAAATTAATATAACTCTGCAGGCCTACCTCGCTTACCTTAAGCTGTGGTGTCAGATACTGACCTGTTGTGGTGACCAGATCCACAACGTCATCCACCTCTCCTTCCTGCACTTCTCCTTCCTCCACCTCAACTTCCTGCACATCTTTCGGTTGTGGGTCTTTGGGAGTTTGGGGTTGCTTGGAAGTTGTGGGGTGCATGTGCTCCCTGGAGTGTCCTCCTCCCAGTCTTCTCTCCTCTATGAGAATAAAACCAAAGGTCTATTTATCACACTGTAAATCTCATTGTTAAAATAAAAACAGGCTAAATTGTTTGGAAGTGGGGTACAAGTGTGTGTTTGTGCGGAATTTAAAGAAGAATGCATTATTTATGACCCCAAATATGTTTAGTATTCACATTTGGATGTAATTTTTTTGACATGGAGGCACCACAAAAATTCTCTGATGCACCTGTGTGGGACACCCAAAAAAGGCGGGTCTGTTGGCCCACACTATAGTGCTCCAAAGTACAGATGTGGAAGCAACTGCTGAGTGTCCTCTCCTTTACACTGATAAAAGTTTGCATTTCATTCTCTTTACAAACACATCATCTAGACTTAAAAATTATCCACAATACTTGATCAAAAATGGCAGATGTCTAATTACTTTTGTGGCTCTTAAATAAGCCAAAACCGCGGATAGTGGCCGAACGAAGTGTCGGTAACGTAACGAACGATTACTGTGCCCAACCTAGTTCAAAATATTACATTTTGGAAGGGAGTCCAAAATGATAAAAAAAAAAAAAACATGTCAGTTTATAAAAAGATTAATAGCAGAAACGTCGTCATTTTACTTACTTTTAGCGAGCATCCTCTTTATGCTCCTCAACTGGTCTGGCTCCCTCAGTTTGAGGTCTGACCACCTCTTTCTGAGCTGCTCATTTGAGCGTTTCACCCCGAACTTCGCCCTCAGACTCTTCACAACTTTAGTGAGGATTTTGGCCTTCCTTCTATTTGGTTTGCTATACGGCCCATGCTTGGCATCATAATCATATATGGGATATAATCAGCGCACATATGACTAAAATAAAAAACAATGCAGCTGAACACCAAAAGGTAAATCACACAATAACCAAGGAAGAAATGTAAAAAATAACGGTGCAGCGCAACCAATGTCCATATAAGGATGAACTAAAGATGCATAATAAGGAAATCTTCATGCAATAGATGACTTGTCCACCCAAAGTAAGGATAATCTGCTTACCAGAAATGTTGGACCTATTGAGTGAACAAAAGGTCAAAAGTGCTTGTTTCCACCATGAGGGGAAGAAGATTTCCAATGAAGAGGATCCACAGATGTATTAAGCTCAGCATCAGATGCAGATATAATGAAGAAAAAAGAGGAATCTAAGTGTAGACTGCTTTTTATTACTCCAAAAACATAATACAAAAATTGAATGAATAAAAATAAAAACGAAGATGCAGTAACACTGACTGCTGGAAAAATATGACAAGTTCAGGTAAGATGATATAGCAGCTGCTGATCCAAAGGTGTAGCTGAGTGGCGTACACAGCTCTCCCTGGAGAGTGTGTGTAAAGTACAGCCTGCTCAGACACTGGCAGTCCTGCTAGGTGATGATGTGCAGAGGCTGGCACAAATTGAAAGCAGATAGATGCAGCCCAAAATATATATTATAGAGGTCCAGGTAGTGAGAGGACAGCGGTAATAGACCGCAATTCAGGCATGAGAAACAGACGCGGGTGACGTCACGGCAAGCTCCTCCCCCGTACGTACGTTGCGTCCAATGGGACTTCGTCAGCGGTGGGTGGAGCTACGACGTCACCCCTCGTCTTAAGTAAAGCCAGCGTTGCCATAGTGAGCATAATAGGGGCGGGACGGCCGATAGACAGTCCCGGATATGCAAAACCTATGACTCCACACGGAGTCACAGGAAAAAGCTGTGTAATCACACAGTACTAAGGGCTGGAAAGATTTAGTTCAAAGTGACAGACACCCGCGGCTGTTCCACGCCTGAATGATAATAACACACTATACAATACAGCATATAAAAATATGGTGAAAAACGCTTATTTATGATGCATATCTAATATAAAAAAATTAGTCATGCAGCAATAGATACCATAACATATGGCATATGTGCAAAAATAAAATAAATGAGATAAAAGGAGGGGGACTTCCTCCGCTTCACAAACCTCACTAATAAAAATATCAAATAAATAAAAATGTAGAAATAAAAACACACATACACTCTAATGTGAGGCCACCTAGTGGAAGAAAAAGGCAACTGCATCATTTATCAGAAATGAAGCAGTTGAGATCGAAGTCAACATTGAGGCCTCCTGGCACGAGAACCTGAGTCTCGTGTATCCAGAAGGACTCGCGTTGGCTCAATTGTCTGATAAAATTGCCCCCTCTCCAATGGGGTCTTACTCGTTCTAAACCGCAGAACTTGAGGCACTTAGGGTCCCTATTATGAAACAGGCGAAAATGTTTGGAAACATTATGGGTTACCATCCCTTTGATAATGTTATTCACATGTTCGCCGATGCGCACATGGAGAGGTCTGGAGGTCCTTCCAATGTAATGTAAACCACAATCACATTCGAGGACATAGACCACTCCCACTGTGTTGCAGGTAATAAGGCTTTTGATTGTGTAAGTTTTTCCTGTGGTAGGGGCAGTAAAATCTTTTCTCCGTTTGATGTTCCGTTTACATTTTTTACATGCTGGACACCTGCCACAGGCATAAAAGCCGGTCATAAGGGGAAATAAATGATTCTCCTTTACCACTGGAGGGTCAACCACACTCGGGGCAAGAACATCCCTGAGTGTGGGAGCCCTTCTATAGATGAACCTGGGACGAGATGGTATAGTGGCTCCCAAGACTCTATCTTTTTTCAGAATGTCCCAGTGCTTCATGATGATTTTTTCGAATTTTTTATGTTGAATATTGTAATCCAAAATGATTCTAAGTTCAGTGTTGGCTGGATTAGATGTTATCTTAGGTCGGGAGCCGGCCACTAATGATGTTCTCTCCATGGTGCCAACTTTTTGGATTTCACTGAAAATATCATCTTTTTTGTATCCTTTTTGTATGAAACGATCGGCAAGAAGATCACATTGTGCACGATAATCCACTTCAGACGTACAATTGTGCCTCAGACGGATAAATTGGCCTCTAGGTATGTTACATAGCCAATTATGGTGATGGCAACTATCAAGAGGGATGTATCCGTTTCTGTCTGTCTGTTTAAAATGGTTTTTGGTTTTGAAAACATGCCCCTCTTTAAAAATTTCCAGATCAAGAAAAGTGATACTATAGGTATCCGCATTCCAGGTCAGCCTGATATTTTGGGTGTTGCCATTTAGCCTGGACATGAATAATTGTAAACTCGTCATATTGCCCTCCCAAATGATGATCAGATCATCAATGTAGCGATAATAGCACTTTAATTGAACTGGTCTGTTATTGAAAATAGTTTCCTCTTCCCATAGTGACATGAACAAGTTTGCCACACTGGGGGCAAAACGTGCTCCCATGGCAACACCAAGGATTTGAAGAAAAAATCTATGATTAAACCAGAAATAATTTCTGGCTAAACAGAAAGAAAGTGCATCCACTAGAAATGTAATCAATAAGGGAGGGAGATGCGAGGCATCCAAAGCCCATTTAACTGCCCTGATGGCATCTTGATGGCCAATGATAGTATACAATGAGCCCACGTCTGCCGTAACCAATATGCTGTTGGCACTGGCAGGCGTGGACTCAACTATCTGTATAGCATGCCTGGTGTCTTTGAGATAGGCAGTAGTAGAACAAACTAAAGGTTTAAGGAAGTGGTCTATGTATTGGCCCAGGCGTGCAGTGACGGAATCAATTCCATTTACAATAGGTCTCCCCGGTGGATTTTGAGCGTTTTTTGTGCACCATGGGAAATAAGTAAATGATCGGCCGTCTACATGCACTGGGATCCAAATACAAGGCTTCTTTCTTAGTAAGGACACCACACAGTCTGCCTTGCTCTATAAGAGCTTGAAGTTAATTTTTATAATCAAAAACAGGATCCTTGGTCATAAGTTGGTATGTGGAACGGTCTGAAAACAATCTATTCATTTCATTGTCATAAAAGGTTTTACTCATGACAACTAATCCGCCCCCTTTATCAGCCGGTCTTACTACCACATTCTTATTTTTTTCCAAAGAAGCTATACCCATTTTGAGATAATGGGGGTCTCTCACCTTCTTTATCTTCATACGTTCTAGGTCAATAGCAACCATGTTTTTGAAAACTTCAATATGTTTGTGATCATGTTTTGGAGGATTAAAAGTGGATTTGTTGGCGAGATGTGAGTGGAATTCTAAGGGTACTGAAGGAACTGAGGTAGCATTGGAAGCTCCAGGCTTGGAGAGAAAGTGACGTTTAATGTTAAGTGTTCTAACAAATTTTTGCAAACTTATGTAAGTTTGGAATTTGTTGAAATTCCGAACTGGGGCAAACTTGAGCCCTTTATCAAGCACTTTGAGCTCCTCCTCTGACAGATCAGAACCGCTGATGTTAAAAACTCCAGCTCCTATTATCTCCTTTGTCTTTTTAACTCTTCTTCCGGCTCTTCTTCCTCTCTTGCTCTTCTTTTCCCCCCTGGTTTGGCTCCTGGGGGGGTGTGGCTCCAGGGGTCTTCCCAGTGTAATTGGCGCTGGCCTAAAAAACCTTCATTTGCAGGGTTGGTTTCCTGAGATAACGGAGCAAAACGATTATACATAGGAACCTGATCCTGATTAGGATAAGGCTCATTACTCCTTGGATGGTCTGTATTCCTACCATAGGAATTTTGATAGTAGTAATTGTCCCTACTCGGGGGACCATTGGGAAAATGTTCTCTAGTGGAACCATGGTCACGCCAGTTGTTTTGTTCATATGGGGGGGGGGATGATGGTTGATTGATTATAAAAATGAACTTCAAGCTCTTATAGAGCAAGGCAGACTGTGTGGTGTCCTTACTAAGAAAGAAGCCTTGTATTTGGATCCCAGTGCATGTAGACGGCCGATCATTTACTTTCTTCCCAAGGTGCACAAAAACGCTCAAAATCCACCGGGGAGACCTATTGTAAACGGAATTGATTCCGTCACTGCACGCCTGGGCCAATACATAGACCACTTCCTTAAACCTTTGGTTTGTTCTACTACTGCCTATCTCAAAGACACCAGGCATGCTATACAGATAGTTGAGTCCACGCCTGCCAGTGCCAACAGCATATTGGTTACGGCAGACGTGGGCTCATTGTATACTATCATTGGCCATCAAGATGCCATCAGGGCAGTTAAATGGGCTTTGGATGCCTCGCATCTCCCTCCCTTATTGATTACATTTCTAGTGGATGCACTTTCTTTCTGTTTAGCCAGAAATTATTTCTGGTTTAATCATAGATTTTTTCTTCAAATCCTTGGTGTTGCCATGGGAGCACGTTTTGCCCCCAGTGTGGCAAACTTGTTCATGTCACTATGGGAAGAGGAAACTATTTTCAATAACAGACCAGTTCAATTAAAGTGCTATTATCGCTACATTGATGATCTGATCATCATTTGGGAGGGCAATATGACGAGTTTACAATTATTCATGTCCAGGCTAAATGGCAACACCCAAAATATCAGGCTGACCTGGAATGCGGATACCTCCAGTATCACTTTTCTTGATCTGGAAATTTTTAAAGAGGGGCATGTTTTCAAAACCAAAAACCATTTTAAACAGACAGACAGAAACGGATACATCCCTCTTGATAGTTGCCATCACCATAATTGGCTATGTAACATACCTAGAGGCCAATTTATCCGTCTGAGGCGCAATTGTACGTCTGACGTGGATTATCGTGCACAATGTGATCTTCTTGCCGATCGTTTCATACAAAAAGGATACAAAAAAGATGGTATTTTCAGTGAAATCCAAAAAGTTGGCACCATGGAGAGAACATCATTAGTGGCCGGCTCCCGACCTAAGATAACATCTAATCCAGCCAACACTGAACTTAGAATCATTTTGGATTACAATATTCAACATAAAAAATTCGAAAAAATCATCATGAAGCACTGGGACATTCTGAAAAAAGATAGAGTCTTGGGAGCCACTATACCATCTCGTCCCAGGTTCATCTATAGAAGGGCTCCCACACTCAGGGATGTTCTTGCCCCGAGTGTGGTTGACCCTCCAGTGGTAAAGGAGAATCATTTATTTCCCCTTATGACCGGCTTTTATGCCTGTGGCAGGTGTCCAGCATGTAAAAAATGTAAACGGAACATCAAACGGAGAAAAGATTTTACTGCCCCTACCACAGGAAAAACTTACACAATCAAAAGCCTTATTACCTGCAACACAGTGGGAGTGGTCTATGTCCTCGAATGTGATTGTGGTTTACATTACATTGGAAGGACCTCCAGACCTCTCCATGTGCGCATCGGCGAACATGTGAATAACATTATCAAAGGGATGGTAACCCATAATGTTTCCAAACATTTTCGCCTGTTTCATAATAGGGACCCTAAGTGCCTCAAGTTCTGGGGTTTAGAACGAGTAAGACCCCATTGGAGAGGGGGCAATTTTATCAGACAATTGAGCCAACGCGAGTCCTTCTGGATACACGAGACTCAGGTTCTCGTGCCAGGAGGCCTCAATGTTGACTTCGATCTCAACTGCTTCATTTCTGATAAATGATGCAGTTGCCTTTTTCTTCCACTAGGTGGCCTCACATTAGAGTGTATGTGTGTTTTTATTTCTACATTTTTATTTATTTGATATTTTTATTAGTGAGGTTTGTGAAGCGGAGGAAGTCCCCCTCCTTTTATCTCATTTATTTTATTTTTGCACATATGCCATATGTTATGGTATCTATTGCTGCATGGCTAATTTTTTTATATTAGATATGCATCATAAATAAGCGTTTTTCACCATATTTTTATATGCTGTATTGTATAGTGTGTTATTATCATTCAGGCGTGGAACAGCCGCGGGTGTCTGTCACTTTGAACTAAATCTTTCCAGCCCTTAGTACTGTGTGATTACACAGCTTTTTCCTGTGACTCCGTGTGGAGTCATAGGTTTTGCATATCCGGGACTGTCTATCGGCCGTCCCGCCCCTATTATGCTCACTATGGCAACGCTGGCTTTACTTAAGACGAGGGGTGACGTCGTAGCTCCACCCACCGCTGACGAAGTCCCAATGGACGCAACGTACGTACGGGGGAGGAGCTTGCCGTGACGTCACCCGCGTCTGTTTCTCATGCCTGAATTGCGGTCTATTACCGCTGTCCTCTCACTACCTGGACCTCTATAATATATATTTTGGGCTGCATCTATCTGCTTTCAATTTGTGCCAGCCTCTGCACATCATCACCTAGCAGGACTGCCAGTGTCTGAGCAGGCTGTACTTTACACACACTCTCCAGGGAGAGCTGTGTACGCCACTCAGCTACACCTTTGGATCAGCAGCTGCTATATCATCTTACCTGAACTTGTCATATTTTTCCAGCAGTCAGTGTTACTGCATCTTCGTTTTTATTTTTATTCATTCAATTTTTGTATTATGTTTTTGGAGTAATAAAAAGCAGTCTACACTTAGATTCCTCTTTTTTCTTCATTATATCTGCATCTGATGCTGAGCCTAATACATCTGTGGATCCTCTTCATTGGAAATCTTCTTCCCCTCATGGTGGAAACAAGCACTTTTGACCTTTTGTTCACTCAATAGGTCCAACATTTCTGGTAAGCAGATTATCCTTACTTTGGGTGGACAAGTCATCTATTGCATGAAGATTTCCTTATTATGCATCTTTAGTTCATCCTTATATGGACATTGGTTGCGCTGCACCGTTATTTTTTACATGGCATCATAATCAGCCTTGACCAAGATGTCCACCATCTCGGCCATCTCCGCCAAAGACATATTCGATGCCTTGAATCTCCTCCTTGATCGTGACGTGTCCTCGGTCTCCTCGCTAGTTGCGGAATTATCAGACACCTGCTGTAACTCCGCCATATCTGTCTGCGCGCCGAAAGAGAAGGGGCGGGGAAAAGATGTTAGTTAGAACGTCATGGGCGGGCGACGTGTGCGGAGCGACGTGTTCGAATTTTGACGCATGCGTGGTGTGTATATAGCAAACACACATGTGACTATAGTACGTTCGGTGTGCGGAGAGAGGAGTTCAAGTGACGGACGTGCGAACGAAGGTATGTGATTTTGTGACTTGTAAAAATTGTTGGCCTATACTGTCTTGAGATTGTTGGAGGATATATATGGTGACTAGCATGTTAAGGAGGTTAGACTGTTTGCCTCACATTATTTAAATATAATTTATTTAACTTGCAGATACAATATGAATGTCTTTATTAGCGACAAAGAGTTCCTGGCGGAATTTATTGACCGGGTAAGGGAGCTGCCGGCTCTGTGGGAGACGAAAAACCCCATCCATAAAAAAAAGGGGGTGAGAAAAGCAGCGCTGGAGAAGCTGCTCCCATTTGTGCATACCAAGGTGCCCACAGCCACAGCAAAACAAGTGGACACTAAAATTGGGAGCTTGAGAGGTACCTACAGGACTGAACGCTCTAAGGTGCTGGCTTCTCAGAGGTCAGGAGCAGCAGCAGATGATGTTTATGTCCCGATTTTGTGGTACTACAACAGGATGTCCTTCCTGGATGACCACATTGACACAAGGCCATCACTCTCCACTCTTCCCACCAGACTTCCCTGCAGCCAACCTGAGCCTTCTCTGGAGCAAGAGGAGGCAGCCATCCTGGATGATCCAGATTTGGCCATCTGGAGCCAGGTATAGTATTAACTATATGTCAGGATGAGAAACATACATTATTTTGTATTCCACAAGTGAAATCAAGATCTGTAGACATTATTCTGCACTTAATTGGGTGCTAAATAGTCAATCTGATGTAGTGGTAAATTTAAAGCAAGGATTTATGCATTTACATTCTAATTGCTTCAATCAGGATTACAAAGTTTGATGCAAAGATTAAACCAACATATTAATCTATGTTCCTTTTTCATACACAGGATGAAATCAGCCAGGAGGAGGGTCTGGAAACTGTCAGGCAGGAGGAGGAAGGGCCCAGTGGCAGCCAGGAGGTGGCAGGGCCCAGTGGCAGCCAGGAGGTGGCAGGGCCCAGTGGCAGCCAGGAGGTGGCAGGGCCCAGTGGCAGTCAGGAGGTGGCAGGGCCCAGTGGCAGACAGGAGGTGGCAGGGCAAAGGAGAAGCACCAGATCCCAGGTGCCTCCCATCCGGCTTCACAAAAGAGGCAGGAGGGACAGGACCACCAGTGAGGCAGCAATGGCCCTTATTAAAGAGGCCCATGCCACCCTCAAGGAGCCCACATCCCCTGAAGAGGCCATTGCCGGCCTAGTGGAGGCTAAGTTCAAGGTGATGAGCATGGAGCAATGCCTCCTATGCGAGCCCCTGCTCATCACCTTGCTCAACAAGGGGGTGATGGAGAAAATTACACCCAATACCGCCATATGTGAGGTGGCCCAACTGACCCAACCTCAACCTCCACCTTCCTCTTCTGCCCCACCCCCTTCTGCTACACCTCCACCTTCTGCCCCACCCCCTTCTGCTACACCTCCACCTTCTGCCCCACCCCCTTCTGCTACACCTCCACCTTCTGCCCCACCCCCTTCTGCTACACCTCCACCTTCTGCCCCACCCCCTTCTGCTACACCTCCACCTTCTGCCCCACCACCTTCTGCTACACCTCCACCTTCTTCTTCTGCCCCACCCCCTTCTGCTACACCTCCACCTTCTTCTTCTGCCCCACCCCCTTCTGCTACACCTCCACCTCCTCCTCCTGACAGGAGTACCCCTCCAATGGGCCAGCCTCCAGCCAAACGAAGAAGGAAGGCTGCAGGGAAGGCTTCAGGAAAGGCTGCAGGAAAGGCTTCAGGAAAGGCTGCAGGGAAGGTTGCCAGGAAGAAGAGGAAGTGATGGCCTTGCTTCATTGTGGTCGGACAGAAGGCAGCCTGTTGTAGTACCACACACTTGGGACATATATCTCACCTGCTGCTGTTCCTGACCTCTGGGAGGCCAGCATCAGATTGTGTTCAGAAATGTTGGCCTTCTCAAGCTCCCAATTTTAGTGTCCACACAGGGTTGCTGTGTGCTCTGGGGTCCCTGGGATGCACAAATGGCAGCAGCTTCTCCAGCGCTGCCTTCTCTTTATTTAATTTATAAACATGAATAAATGTGTTTTTTGTTTAAGTTCATACTTGACTATGTGTATTTTTAAATAAACAAAATCAAGCTTTGGAGTAAGCAGATACATTTGACTGACAATAAAAGGCACAGATATCACCCCCCCAAAAGAATAACTAAATCTGATTAGCACAAAAACATGGTGTGAAATTTAAATAATATAGATTCCAAAATTAAATGGGAGATCGCTATCAAAACATTGAGAAATTATAATTAACATCATTTTGAAAAATCTAACCATTTAAATTATTCCGAAAAACTTGCACGATATAATACACATAAATCTTATAAAGAGCAGCATGAAAAAGGTTAAAAATAAGGCATAACTCTGTGTGAATATCAGCAGTAAAAGAAGGTCACTCGTTTTGATTAATGTAACATTCTAACGAAGATTTCAATGCAGAACATTTAAACGATGAAATATTTTTGAGCGTGACGAATATGCTCTCTCCATTATGAAGGCTTGTTTTACCAGAAGATGCGCTCCCGTCTCATAGTTGCTTGTGAGCATGCGCGCTTTTGGAAGAGTCGTAAAAGCATACACACGAACCATTTTCTCGTCACAAAACAGGCCGACGAGAAACACGACGAGGAAATCTGGAATCCTGACGAGAAAATAGAGAGCAGGTTCTCTATTTTCTCGTCGAGATTCTCGGCAATTTTCTCGTCGTAAAACCATACACACGAACGTTTTTCTAGACAAAAAAACTCTCGCGGCACTTTTCTTGACTGTTTTGGACGGGAAAAACGGTTGTGTGTACGAGGCCTAAGAGTTAATATGGGAAAAAGGTGTCTCCTCTCTACTGATGCTTTATCACCAATCCTTGTTTCAATAAAAACCCCACTTTTCAAAAACAGTTTTCATTGGGACGGAAAGTGAGGTGAAATGTTCTGAACAGGGGCACAGACAGCAAAACAAATGTTACAGGGGTGATAACCCTTCCCTATGTTTTCCAAAAAGCTTAAAAATAGATTTTTTGGCTAGAGATACACTTAAACAATGTACGTGTTCAAAATTACAAACAGATTCTACTTATGAACAAACCTACAGTCCCTGTCTTGTTTGCACCGCCTGTATACTGCTGTTCAGAGTATATAGGGCCTTTTTTATTTTGTGTGCAGGGTTCCCCTTAATATCCATACAAGATCCAAAGGGGCTGGTAATGGGCTGGGGTGGGGGGGGGGGGGCTGATGGGGTAGCTATGCCATTTTTCTCAAAGATTTTCATCCATATTACCAGGACCAGACATTACATTAAAGCCGCAAGCAGTTTTAAATGGCTTTTTTTCCTTTAGAAATGTCATTTTGTGCAGGGACAGTTCTAAACACGGGAAACACGTGCCACTTCACAGGCATACTTTAGACACCCCCCAGGTACGATATTTGAAGAAATATTTGACTTTTTTTTTTTTCACTTTATGCATCATTAAAATGACTGCTCCCGAAAAACGGCCGTTTTTAACCACTTAAGCCCCGGACCATTTGGTAGCTAAAGGACCAGAGGTGAATTCAGAATTTTGCACTGCGCTGCTTTAACTGTAAATTGTGCGGACATGCAATGTTGTACCCAAACGAAATTTGCATCCTTTTCTTCCCACAAATAGAGCTTTCTTTTAATGGTATTTGATTGCCTCTGCGATTTTAATTTTTTGCGATATAAACGGAAAAAGACAGAAAATTTTGAAAAAAAATGATATTTTCTACTTTTTGTTATAAGAAAAATCGAATAAACTCAATTTTAGTCATACATTTAGGCCAAAATGTATTCAGCCACATGTCTTTAGTAAAAAAAATGTCAATAAGCGTATATTTATCGGTTTGCGCAAAAGTTATAGCGTTTACAAACTAGGGTACATTTTCTGGAATTTACACAGCTTTTAATTTATGACTGCCTATCTCATTTCTTGAGGTGCTAAAATGACAGGGCAGTACAAAACCCCCCCCAAATGACCCCATTTTAGAAAGTAGACACCCCAAGGAAATTGCTGAGAGGCATGTTGAGCCCATTGAATATTTTTTTTTCTTGTCCCAAGTGATTGAATAATGACAAAAAAAAAAAATTACAAAAAGTTGTCACTAAATGATATATTGCTCACACATGCCATGGTTATATGTGGAATTGCACCCCAAAATACATTCTGCTGCTTCTCCTGAGTACGGGGATACCACATGTGTGGGACTTTTTAGGAGCCTAGCCACGTACGGGACCCCGGAAACCAAGCACCGCCTTCAGGATTTCTAAGGGCGCAAATTTTTGATTTCACTCCTCACTACCTATCACAGTTTTGAAGGCCATAAAATGCCAAAATAGCACAAAACCCCCCCAAATGACCCCATTTTAGAAAGTAGACACCCCAAGGAAATTGCTGAGAGGCCTGTTGAGCCCATTGAATATTTTTTTTTGTCCCAAGTGATTGAATAATGACAAAAAAAAATAAAAAATTACAAAAAGTTGTCACTAAATGATATATTGCTCACACATGCCATGGTTATATGTGGATTTGCACCCCAAAATACATTCTGCTGCTTCTCCTGAGTACGGGGATACCACATGTGTGGGACTTTTTAGGAGCCTAGCCACGTACGGGACCCCGGAAACCAAGCACCGCCTCCAGGATTTCTAAGGGCGCAAATTTTTGATTTCACTCCTCACTACCTATCACAGTTTTGAAGGCCATAAAATGCCAAAATAGCACAAAACCCTGCCAAATGACCCCATTTTGGAAAGTAGACACCCCAAGCTGTTTGCTGAGAGGCATGGTGAGTATTTTACAGCTCTCATTTGTTTTTGAAAATGAAGAAAGAACATTTTTTTTTTTTCTTTTTTTTTTTCAATTTTCAAAACTTTGTGACAAAAAGCGAGATCTGCAAAATACTCACAATACCTCTCAGCAAATAGCTTGGGGTGTCTACTTTCCAAAATGGGGTCATTTGGGGGGGTTTTGTGCCATCTGGGCATTCCATGGCCTCCGAAACTGTGATAGGCAGTGAGAAGTGAAATCAAAAATTGACACCCTTAGAAAGCCTGAAGGCGGTGATTGGTTTTTGGGGTCCCGTACGCGGCTAGGCTCCCAAAAAGTCTCACACATGTGGTATCCCCGTACTCAGGAGAAGCAACAGAATGTATTTTGGGGTGTAATTCCACATATGCCCATGGCATGTTTGAGCAATATATCATTTAGTGACAACTTTGTGCAAAAAAAAAAAAATTTATTTTTTCCGCAACTTGTGTCAACATATAAAATATTCCATGGACTCGACATGCCTCTCAGTATATAGCTTGGGGTGTCTACTTTCCAAAATGGGGTCATTTGGGGGGGTTTTGAACTGTTCTGGCATTTTATACACAACATTAGGAAGCTTACATCCACTCTTCTAACCACTTGAAGACAAAGCCTTTGACACTTTTTGTTTACATGAAAACATATTTTTTTTTGCAAGAAAATTATGTTGAACCCCCAAACATTATATATATTTTTAAAGCAAAGGCCCTACAGAATAAAATGGCGGGTGTTGCATTTTTTTTTTCTACACAGTATTTGCGCAGCGATTTTTCAAACGCATTTTTTTGGGAAAAAATACACTTTTTTTAATTCTAATGCACTAAAACACACTATATTGCCCAAATGTTTGATGAAATAAAAAAGATGATCTTAGGCCGAGTACATAGATACCAAACACGACATGCTTTAAAATTTCGCACAAACGCGCATTGGCGACAAACTACATACATTTTTAAAAGCCTTTAAAAGCATTTACAGGTTACCCCGTTAGATTTACAGAGGAGGTCTACTGCTAAAATTACTGCCCTCGATCTGACCTTCGCGGTGATACCTCACATGCATGGTGCAATTGCTGTTTACATATGACGCCAGACAGACGCTTGCGTTCGCCATTGGGCAAGAGCAGGGCAGGACAGGGGTGCTTTTTTTTTTTTTTTTTTTTTTATTATTAATTTTGCTTTTTTATTTTATTTTTAAACTGTTGCTTCCATATTTATTTATTTTTATCACTTTTATTGTTATCTCAGGGAATGTAAATATCCCCTATGATAGCAATAGGTAATGACAGGTACTCTTTTTTGAAAAAACTGGGGTCTATTGGACCCTAGATCTTTCCTCTGCCCTCAAAGCATCTGACCACACCAAGATCGGTGTGATAAAATGCTTTCCCAATTTCCCAATGGCGCTTTTTATATCCGGGGGGGGGGGACATTCCCTCCCACTGCTTGTAAAAGCAGTCCAGAGGCTAATTAGCCACTAGGATTGCTTTTACATGAAAGCCGGCCGCTGGCTGAAAAGAATGATACCAAGATGATACCTAAACCCGCAGGCATCCTTCTGGTATAAACATTCAAAGTCCAGCAACATACCAGTACGTTGCTGGTCCTTGTTGGACATGTATTGTAATCTTTTTTTTCATGCAGCCTGTTGGCTGAACGAAAAAAAAAGATTGATCGGTGGGTATGCCCACCATTAGAATACCGCCCTTCATCCACCCACTTCTAATGATGGGCATACATGCACCATTTATATATGCCGAAGCATGGGGGCATCTTCTCGCAAAAGTTATGCCGCGTACACATGGTCAGACTTTTCCACGGGCAAGCCTCCGTCGGAATTTCGACCGTATATACGCGGCATTAGGAGCAAAATCGCTCCTCCGCTCCTGCTGCCCCAATGCTTCGGCATATATGCTTTTTTTTTTTAACTGTGGTGGTGAAATCACCTCCTACAGCACTGGAGTCGCAGGGATCAGGCCTGTCTCTGCGAACGCTGCAGTTATGTGTGTTGTGTTTTGCAAGTGACAGTGATCGATCGATACTGCACTTCGGTGGCCTGGGCTGGACGGAGGGGCAAAACGCAGGTGCTAGCAGGTATCTGGGCTGATCCCACTAACAGTGCGTTTTTGGGAACCCTAAACTGCTGGGGACGCTAGTATAGATCTGATCAGATCAGATATTGAGCTGATCAGATACTATACCACTAAGGGGGGTGTATGCTTCACGTGTGGGTGTTAGCGCTACTGGCACTAACCTGACGCTGCCTGGGGTGTGACGCAGACCCTCTCTGACGCTAAAACCTAACTGATATCACCCGCCGGGCGATCAGGGGGTTAAACCTTTATTGGGTTATATACGGCGGGTGCCCTGACACTATAAAAAGCAAAGTAACTAACCAGCGTCACCCGTAACACTTATATGATGATCACTGGTGAAAGGGTTAACTAGGGGCAATTAGGGGGTTAAAACCTTTATTAGGTAATATATGGGGGTACCTGACGCTATATAAAAACCTGACGGCGAACCTAAAAAAAAATTACTGGCTACCTATCGGCATCACCGACACTAAGACAACGATCATAAAAACGATTGCTTAGCGACAGTGGTGATAGGGAGTGAAAGGGTTACCTGGGGGGCGATCAGGGGGTTAAACCTTTATTAGATAATATATGGGGGTACCTGACGCTATAAAAACCTGCGGCAAACCTAAAAAAAATTACTGGCTACCGATCAGCATCACCGACGCTAAGACATCGATCAGAAAAATGATCGCATAGTGACGGCGGTGCTAGGGGGTGAAAGGGTTACCTGGGGGGTGATCAAGGGGGTTACACCTTTATTAGGTAATATATGGGGGTACCCGACGCTATAAAAACCTGCGGCGAACCTAAAAAAAATTACTGGCTACCGATCAGCATTGCCGACGCTAAGACATCGATCAGAAAAATTATCGCTTAGTGACAGTGGTGATAGGGGGTGAAAGGGTTACCTGGGGGGGCGATCAAGGGGGTTAAACCTTTATTAGGTAATATATGGGGGTACCCGACGCTATAAAAACCTGCGGCGAACCTAACAAAAATTACTGGCTACCGATCAGCATCACCGACGCTAAGACATCGATCAGAAAAATGATCGCATAGCGACGGCGGTGCTAGGGGGTGAAAGGGTTACCTGGGGGGTGATCAAGGGGGTTAAACCTTTATTAGGTAATATATGGGGGTACCCGACGCTATAAAAACCTGCGGCAAACCGAAAAAAAATTACTGGCTACCGATCAGCATCGCCGACGCTAAGACATCGATCAGAAAAATTATCGCTTAGTGACAGTGGTGATAGTGGGTGAAAGGGTTACCTGGGGGGCGATCAAGGGGGTTAAACCTTCATTAGGTAATATATGGGGGTACCCGACGCTATAAAAACCTGCGGCGAACCTAAAAAAAATTACTGGCTACCGATCAGCATCACCGACGCTAAGACATCGATCAGAAAAATGATTGCTTAGTGACGGCGGTGCTAGGGGGTGAAAGGGTTATCTGGGGGGTGATCAGGGGGTTAAACCTTTATTAGGGGGGGTTAGGGGGCTACACTGGACCTAAAACTAAATGTAGTGACACTTTTACAGTCACAAATGTCACTGATTGCAGTGATCACTAAATAAATGGTCACTGCAATCAGTGACACTGTGACTGGGGGCTGGGGGGGGCTGGGGGTGATCTGGGGGTGTCTGGGGGGGCCTGGGGGGGCGATTTATGTGCCTATGTGTCCTGGTGTCAGTGTGCTGTTTTGTGTACTAACCTGCATCTTCTCCTGTACGGCGCTCGGTATATGTGAGCGCCGCAGGAGAGATGACATCACTTCCTCCTTCCTGGCAGGCAGGGGAAGCTCTCTCATTCGCCGGGAGCGATCGAGAGGGGGTGGCCGGAATCGAACGGCCGCCCCCTCATGCCGGATCGCTCCCGAAGGTAAAACGACCACCCACTGTAAAGAAGGGGGGTCCGATCGGACCCCCCAACTATACAAAGGCAATCACGTATATGTACGTGATTTTGCCTGTCGGTGCCATTCTGCCGACGTATATTTACAGTGGGCGGTCGTTAAGTGGTTACAACTTAGTTTTGCATTGATACATGTCCCCTGGTGCAGAACCCGGGTTCCCAAACCCTTTTTAGGATAATAACATGCATATTAGTCATTATAATTAGCACTTTAGATTTCGAACGTTCGCATCCATTGTATTTAATAGGGTTCTAACGTTCGTGCGAACTTTCGGTCCGTTCGCGGGTTCTGGTGCGAACGGAACCAGGGGGTGTTCGGCTCATCCCTAATGACAAGTCGTTTCCCATGATTTCCAATGACAACCATTCATATTAGTACGACTTCATGTCCTTCCGACTTAAGTAGTCCCTGCACTACTTTGATCCGATTTTGATGACACTTACACAGGCATTCCCTGAAATCACGGCCGCGAAATCGCAGTAAAATCGCACAACTTTGAAGTCGCAGTAGTGTGAAAGGGGCCTTAGTGTCCAACTGCCGCCACAATATCGCAGTCCTGCTATAAGTTGCTGATTGCCACCATTACTAATAAAAATATCCCACAGTTTGTAGACGCTATAACTTTTGCACAAACCAATCAATACACACTTATTGGTATTTTTTTTTAGAGCTGCGGAAATTAACGATTAATTCCTAGATTAATCGTTCATTTTTTTGATCGATCAAAATTATTTTGATCGGTACTTACCTCTCCGGCAGCGTCCGGGTCTTCAGGGAGTTCCGTCGGAGATCCGCGGAGCGCTCCGCTGCCTCGGCCATAGGAAAGGCCATGGCTTCGGCCTAGCTCTGGAGCGGCGGCCATCTTGGTAGACCCGGCGGCGGCCTAGGTGAGCGGCGCGCTGACGTCATCATCACCCGCCTCAACTGCTTGTGGATCTGCCTGCTTGTGTAGTGGTAAGCAGGCAGATGGGGGAGATGTGGATATTACAGTGGGGGAGATGTGGATATTACAGTGGGGAAATGTGAATATTACAGTGGGGGAGATGTGGATATTAGTAATATCCACATCTCCCCCACTGTAATATCCACATCTCCCCACTGTAATATCCACATCTCCCCCACTGTAATATATTACCCACACGCACATACAGATCCAGATCTGTAATATCACATCTCCCCCACTGTAATGTCCACATCTCCCCCACTGTAACATCCACATCTCCCCACTGTAATATCCACATCTCCCCCACTGTAATATCCACATCTCCCCACTGTAATATCCACATCTCCCCCACTGTATTATATTACCCCCACGTACATACAGATCCAGATCTGTAATATCCACATCTCCCCCACTGTAATATCCACATCTCCCCCACTGTAACATCCACATCTCCCCACTGTAATATCCACATCTCAGTGGGGGAGATGTGGATATTACAGTGGGGGAGATGTGGACATTACAGTGGGGGAGATGTGGACATTACAGTGGGGGAGATGTGGACATTACAGTGGGGGAGATGTGGACATTACAGTGGGGGAGATGTGGATATTACAGTGGGGGAGATGTGGACATTACAGTGGGGGAGATGTGGATATTACAGTGGGGGAAATGTGGACATTACAGTGGGGGAGATGTGGATATTACAGTGGGGGAGATGTGGATATTACAGTGGGGGAGATGTGGACATTACAGTGGGGGAGATGTGGACATTACAGTGGGGAAGATGTGGATATTACAGTGGGGGAAATGTGGACATTACAGTGGGGGAGATGTGGATATTACAGTGGGGGAGATGTGTATATTACAGATCTGGATCTGTATGTGCGTTATAACTAATCAAAATTAGTCGATTAATCAATTTAAAAAAAAACGATTAATCGAACACTAAAATTTTAATCAGTAACAGCCCTTCGATTTTTGTTAAAAAAAATTTACTGGATATGTTTTATAGCAGAAAGTAAAACATATTGTTTTTTTTCTTCCAAATTGTTGCTCTTTTTTTGTTGTTGGCGCAAAAAATAAAAATCGCAGAGGTCATCAATAGCCACCAAAAGAAAGCTCTATTTGTGGGGAAAAGGACCTAAATTTTATTTGGGTAAAGCGTCGCATGACCGTGCAATTGTCAGCCAAAGTAATGCAGTGCAGTATCGCAAAAGATGGCCTGGTCATGAAGGGGGATAAAAATCTTCTGGACCTGAAGTGAATAATTATGGTGTGTGTGTGTATGTGTATGTATAATGTATGCACCCATTTTGGTTATAGCCTGGTGCTGATATCAAATATGTGTTTTTCAATATAGTAAAAAGGAAAACATTGATATGAAAAAATATATACAGGTGATAAAAAAAAAAAAAAAAAAACTTTTTCTTTATAAATCCTTATATTACCTTACATGTTATATATTATTACTAAATCTGGTTTGTAATTACTAAATTCAACACTAAGCATAAATTTTAGCAAATCTCCAGATAATGGTCAACATATGTTAAACTTAAATTACTGGTTTTTTTCTCCTCTTCTGTTGTTGTTGCCTTCAAAAATCACTGGAGCCTGACATAAATATCTAATTTATGTTCTCCTTAACTGCTACTATTTATTGTGACTATGTTTATTGACAATATATGCTTGTAATTTTGAAAATGTAATAAACAAATTTGACAAGAAAAAAAAAAAATCTATAGGGGAACAAGCACTGGAAGGTTCTTCAATCCAGCTAACATGTTAATTTGTCGGAAGTTCCTTGTCTTCTGATTTCAGCACCGGTTGCTTTTAAAGCTTAATTTTAGGGAAATATGAAAAAAACATTTAAGTATATTTAAATGTATAAGTATGTGAAATCTGACTCTATATTAGCTTCATATAATCTGTTAGATGGGCTATATATTACAAAGGATGCTGAAAGTAGTGGATTATTAATTTTTAAAGTGTAAGTCCGCCCTAAAACTAAAATCCCTGCATCTACAGACATTTTATGAAGCCGATCCGATCTCCAGCGGCGGAAGCTCTGCAGAGGACATGGCCGACAACGGCTGTGAAATGAATGGGATGTGACGTCACCCATAGACTTACTATGGGGCTTTCATTGTCGGATGTGTGCTCTGTACCCACCTCTGCGAAGCCGCAGATGACAGCTCAGCATAGGATCGGGTCGGATCGGCTGCAGAAAAGGTATGTATACTGATTTTTTCTTTACAGGGCTAGATAGGTTAGTGTTATCATTGTCCTTCTATAGATGCAGGGATTTTAGTTTTAGGGTGGACTTCTACTTTTAAGGAATGTTAAAGTAATTAGATTTCCTCTGTTCCTGTTCAAATGGTCTTATTTCTCAACTTTTATATTTTCTACTACACATATAAATGATTACTTTTTTAACTTATGTAGCGGGGCCCACCCCTCTCATCCTTTCTTCTTCTCGGCTTGCTGTCTTGTCTAGGGGTACCTGGGAGGAGGGATGAGATACACCACGGCCCATGTCCTCTTCTGGATAGAGGTGAAGGCCCGAATGTATTTTTACCATCGGGTCGTGTGTATAACCCAGGGTCAAGTCTTTCCTTGATATGACTCCCCTTTGCTTCCAGTAACCGGAGTTCCACACCACTGAAAAGGTCCAACTCTTATTTATTCCTTAGCAGCAAATAAATCGTCACTCAGTACAGACAGGTTGTGACCAACGAACAATTTAGTATAGGTGGGGAGTAGGTCAAGGCACAATCCTTAATCAAACTAAACCATTGAGATATCACCAACGGTTATGGCACACAGTGGCTGAAAAATGTACTTCTTTCCTCTTCGAGTCTCTACCAGCAACTCTAATGAACATGAAACAGGAGTTACCTTCTTCTAGCTGCGGCCCCTGTCAGAGGGAAGACATCCTTCCGAGAGAGTTACCGGAGGCCCCGCCGTCACCGGCAATGCTGTACCGGGCTGTTCGGAAGGGTTACACTCCCCGGCCTCCTCATCTCAGATTCGGGCGCCCAACACCTTAGGGCCCCTCAGACTCCTCCACCCTCGTGGAACCCAGTCGAAGGTACTGGGTCCCAGGCCTCCTCAGTAGTACCTCACCCCAGGCTAAAGATGCCTGGGATGGACTCCATCACCCGCTCCGGCCAGGTCAAGGGCACCTGGGCCCGGAACTCCGGAACGCCAGCACCCAGGCTGAAGGTGCCTGGGCGTGGCCGCGTCCTCCGACTCTGAACCCCGTGTTCAGGGCATCCGCCCCTTTTATCTCCTCTCCCTTTGCGTCACAGCAGGTTCCCCGCCCTGCCATACCAGCGCCAGGAAAGGACAAAAAGAGATGCAGTCTTGTGGTGAGGGTTCAACTCTGGCCCAGGGCAACAACGCCACCTGCAGGCCGCAGGGAACCTCACACCACCAGAGTCCTCCAAGAACCATAAAATGGTCCCAGATTACCTAACAATCAGTGCATCTGGGTTACACTACCACCCAGATGCTTCCCCTAAATTCACATACCCGCTACACTTATATTCTTTAAACAGGTAGCTCGAAGAACCTCCTTTGTGGTAGTGGGGCTGGAGTGATTAGTAAAACAGCCACTTATCCGCTGGATCTGCTTAAAAAAAAGGCTCCAGGTTGGGGGCTTTGAGCAGGCAAGAGCAGCATTTGGAGAGGTAAGAACTTCTACTTCTTGGGCTAGGGAGCAAAATATACCATTGAGCAAAATGCCATTGAGCAAAATATACAAATACATTAAAAGAATTAAAGCAAAGCTATGAGAGAATACAAAAGGCATCCATTTATTCCTGTTACAGTATGTATTCATGATCAAATAGTTAAAGCAATTCTCTATAGTTTTAGTGATTTAACTTGCCTATAATGAAGGACGTACCACATTGTGCCCACAGCTGGATTCTGTAGAAATCTTGCAAGAATGCCCTGCCCTCTTCCTGTCTCTGAACTTCCAGCACTGCTGGAATATTTTATTAGCTACTTGCCTATATTTTTACTTTTTGTATGACTGACCATAACTCGCAATAAGCTGGGCTTTCAGCCCTCGTTCACACCAATGCGATTTGACAGTTCAAAATCGCATGACAAGTCGCACCCTATTTGCGGCAATGGAACCATCAAATCGTTTTGACTCAAGTCGCAGCGTCTTTGAAAAAGATTCCTGCACTACTTTTTTGTAATTTCATTGCGAATTGCATTGACTTCTGTTAAATGAAGTTGCAGGCTGCAATGAAATCACACATCCAAATCACACTGATCTGCAGTTTTGAAATCGCAGTGCGATTTTTAAAGCCACACTGGTGTGAACAGGGGCTAAAGGATAGCTATACCTAGCTTACGAGTCTTTAGATGTGGTGGCTGCTTTAGTTTTACTTTTGGCAAGTACAGAAAACGCACTCTGGTCTTGCCAGGAATACAGCATGCGTGTCATTTCCTGTGAACTGAACTCAGCAATGTTATCAGCCTCCTATAAACTACTAATCCTTTACATCTTGTGTAAAGCCAATAAAGAGGGGAAGTCCAGCCTGAATGACAACCATGACTCTCTCTGTGGCGGCCGCTCTGTTAGGGGCACCGCCCTTCCTAATCCAGGATTGGATTTTGACTGACGGACCGACCGGGGGAGGGGGGTTGGTTTGTTTGCACCAGCCGCCACTGCTCTCTCTATAGATACATAATGCACTGCAGCCAGCAAAGATTTTCCAAAACTGGCAAAAAACGAGCATGGTTTCCTTTTTATAGGCACATTTTGACCTGTTGGTGCACAGAAGTTGCCCACAAATGTCGTCATTTCCTGTTGGATCACTGCTTTTTTTGGGACATTCAGGGAAAATTGACTGCTTCTATTGAAAGCCCGTCTCCATCTTCACCCACCCTCTGAGGCATCCCTGCTACTTGTCTGTTCATCTATAGCAGTGGTTCTCAACCTGGGGGTCGAATGATGATTTGCCAGGGGTCACCGAATCCTGGGCTGTTCCTGGAGCTGCCGCCGCCCACTCAGCCACTTCGCAGCCGCCCCCTCCAGTTCACGGCATGGCTGGGGGGCAGAGACTAGAGGTCAGCTGACTGGTGTGGAATGTGAAGTGGGAGGGGCTGGAGGAGACTCTATCTCCTGATTTCGACATAGGTGTCACTGCTACGAGACACCATAAAGCCGGAGACACCACAAAGTCGGAGACACAGTGAGTAACACTACCTGTGATTATAGAGGCCATTAAAAATCCCCACTACAGTTCTCAGATCAGCAGATGACCTTGATCAAGAGCACCTAAGTTGGCCACTCATCATCCCAACTCCCCGCAAGCACTCCCACTGATCCCATTCCTCCCACCAAGGAGTAAGAGAAGGAATAAAAATAGAGAATACATGGAAGGGAGAGGAAAAGAGGGGGAGGAACAAAGAAAAAGGGAGAGAAAGAATAAGAGAAAGAACAAGAAAACCAGCTAGAGAGAGGGAGGAGGAAAAAAAAACAAGAAATTAGGATAGATAGAGATAAAAAGGAAAAGAAAGGAGAATAAAGAGAAAAAGTGGAACATCCTAAAATGTGGAGTGGAAGGGACTTAGGGAGCGCTAAATGTCTGTAGGATAGGGGCGCAAATTACTTGTCTTGCCCCGGGTGCTGACAACCCACGCTATGAAAATAATTTTACTGTTAGGGGTCCCGACAACTTGGGAAATTTTATCAAGGGGTCACGGCAATAGAAGGTTGAGAACCACTGATCTATAGGAACCCTTGTCTCTGAGTATGGGGTAGCATGTGATGACCGCCCTTCTGGTTTTCCAGAGGAGGATGGTTTTTGACAGAAATTTTTATTTCAATAAGCATTAAAGCAAAGAGATTGAGAAGTGGGGTAAAGCGGGAGATATTGCCCTGGTTGAAATAATAACCGCATGCTACAATTATGCCTACTGTATGCTGTATATATTACAAAATTTAAAGTTTGAATCCAGCTGTGAGTTCCACATTGGTTTTACATGGCTGTGGCCGGACATTTTTGAATACTGTTTTTTATGTCATGTGATGCTGCAGCTTGCCAAATGGAAAGTCCTGTGCCAGCATTGCTGGCCTTCAGATTGCTCTGCCTAAGGCCGGTGACACATGGAGCAAATTTCTTTCCTGCAACCACTCAATACCATCATCAATACAGACAGTATTGATGCAGGAATCTCTCCTGCCAGGCTATTGTCTTCTCCTGGCGGGAGGGTGGGGGAAGCTGTCCCATGGGGAGAAGAAAGTGATTAATGCCAGTGGCTAAAGTCGCTGCTAGCGATAATCGTACGTAAGACCCGGAATGCTAGCTGTAACCAAGTTGATTGATCAATCAACTTGGTTCATTCAGCCTGCCCATACACAGTTTGAATCTTGGCTGGTTCCTGCTGAACCGGCCGAGATTCGAATCGTGTATGGCCTGCCTAACCCCTGTTTCAGAATGTCTGATAGTAGATCTGTTGATTAATCTACACTCAATTCCCTAACTATACTATTCTCTAGCAACACATTACATCAGGGCTCGACAAATCCCAGGCGCCAGGTCACCATGGCGACTAGAATTTGTGTCCTGGTGCCTGGACTTTTGCAAGCCCATTCACTTTTGGCACCAGGTGCAGGGATGCACGATTCCCGACGCTCGGGACATGTAGTTGCACTGCCTCTCGAATCCTTCCACACATTAACCGTTACACCCAAGTACATAAATGCCCCACCCCAAACGTAAGCGCATGCACCTGAAAACGTTGATTGCGATACACATGTTACATATTGCTGCGCATGCCCAAGTAAGAGCAATAATTCCAGCACCAGACTTCCATCATAATGCTAAACTGATGACCTACTGGAGGCTTTTAAAGCGTTGCCTACGGAAAATATAGGGTACTGAAGTTTGGAGACGCACATTTTAAGGGTTTGACATGTTTGGTTTCTATTTACTTTGTGCAACCTTGGCATTTATAGTTTACCAAAAAATTGGCACATTTTGGGGGTTTTTGTGCTCCCTAAAACACCTTTCGTGTGACATGAAAAAATTGGAACTACCACTATTTTATTCTCTAGGGTGTCATAGGGCTACATAAGAGAAGAGGTTTTGTCGTTCTGGCTCCCAATTTTTCTAGCTGGCTCCTAGATTCAAAGCAAATTTGTCAAGCCCTGCATTACATGATTGGAACTAATCTACTTATGGTTGGTCATGGCATATTGGTGAACAAAGTACATCCCATGAGACCACATTAGCTATCTTGCTTCTGATAAATTAGAAAGTCGGGGTTCTTTCCTCTAAATAAAGGCCTTCTTCCCTGTAATGTCCTCTTTAGTGATGAGCCGAACACCCCCGGGTTCGGTTCGCACCAGAACCCGCGAACGGACCGAAAGTTCGAACGAACATTAGAACCCTATTAAATACAATGGATGCGAACGTTCGAATTCTAAAGTGCTAATTATAACAACTATTATGCATGTTATTGTCATAAATAGGGTTTGGGAACCCGGGTTCTGCACCAGGGGACATGTATCAATGCAAAAAGAAGTTTTAAAAACGGTCGTTTTTCGGGAGCAGTCATTTTAATGATGCATAAAGTGAAAAAAAAAAAGTCAAATATTCCTTTAAATATCGTACCTGGGGGGTGTCTAAAGTATGCCTGTGAAGTGCCACGTGTTTCCCGTGTTTAGAACTGTCCCTGCACAAAATGACACTTCTAAAGGAAAAAAAAGCCATTTAAAACTGCTTGCGGCTTTAATGTAATGTCTGGTCCCGGTAATATGGATGAAATTCTTTAAGAAAAATGGCATAGCTACCCCATGACCCCCCCCCCTACCCCAGCCCATTACCAGCCCCTTTGGGTCTTGTATGGATATTAAGGGGAACCCCGCACATAAAATAAAAAAGGCCCTATATACTCTGAACAGCCGTATACAGGCGGTGCATACAAGACAGGGACTGTAGGTTTGTTCTTATGTAGAATCTGTTTGTAATTTTGAACAGGTACATTGTTGAAGTGTAGCTCCAGCCCAAAAATCTATTTTTAAACTTTTTGGGAAACATAGGTAAGGGTTATCACCCCTGTAACATTTGTTTTGCTGTCTGTGCCCCTGTTCAGAACATTTCACCTCACTTTCCGTCCCAATGACAACTGTTTTTGAAATGTGGTGTTTTTCTTGAAACAAGGATTGCTGATAAAGCATCAGTACAGATGAGACCCCTTTCTCCCATATTTATTCTTACAGGAGAGAATTTTCCTTTCTAGGGGTAGATTTCCTCTCACTTCCTGTTGTCTTCTTTCGTTTGCAAGTAGGAGTCGTTTGTAAGTTGGATGTTTGAAAGTAGGGACCTGCCGTATATACTCTGCAGAAATAGGCCCCTTAGTTGTTGGTGTTGGCACAACACTGTAAGCACTCAGTTACTCTTGGTTGGTGCTGGAACGCCCTGCTGTCAACTATTATATCAGGAATTTTAATTACATATAATTGTTGAACAGTGGTAGTAAAAATTGGGGCTTTGATGGTGGTGCTGGTGCCACAACACTGTAAGCCCTGACAGTTACTCTTGGTGGGTGCAGCAATGGGCCCTGCTGTGAATTATTAGATCAAGAATTGTAATTACATGCCCCTTTTGAACAGGGGCTGAAAAATTGGGCCTTTCGTGGTGGTGGTGGTGGTGGCGTTGCCACAAGACTGTAAGCCCTCAGAGTTATTCTTGGTGGGTGCAGCAATGGACCCTGCTGTGAATTATTAGATCAAGAATTGTAATTGCATGCCCCTGTTGAACAGGGGCTGAAAAATTGGGCCTTAGGCACTGGTGGCACAACACTACAACCCCTCACAGATACTGTACTTGGAGCACAGCAATGAGCCCTGTTGCAAAGTATTGCTTCAAAAATTGTAATGACACGCCCCTGTTAAACAGGGGCTGAAAAATTGGGCCTTAGGCACTGGTGCCACAACACTCCAACCCCTCACAGATACTGTACTTGGAGCACAGCAATGAGCCCTATGGCAAATTATTGCTAAAAAAATTGTAATTACACGCCCCTGTAAAACAGGGGCTGAAAAATTGGGCCTTAGCCACTGGTGGCGGCACCCATAAACAAAAATGATCTTCCAAGCTATCATCATCAATCGTATCATTGAGGACTCGGAGGAGGAGGATAGCCAGTCAACATAACAGCACAGGCACTCAGCATCAGCATCAGTCTTGAAGGGATGTGACATGTTAAAATCAATTAGTCTGTTATATCAGCATCAGGTGTGTGGTAGCTGGTGGTGATCCAAGACTGGTTCATCTTGATGAAAGTCAGTCGATCAACCGAGTCGGTGGACAGGCGCACCCTGTGATCCGTGACAAATCCTCCAGCAGCACTGAATGTGCGTTCCGAAAGAACGCTGGATGCAGGACAGGCCAGTAGCTCAATTGCATACTGTGCAAGCTCTGGCCAGTGATCCATCCTCAAGACCCAGTAAGCCAGAGGATTTTCGGTGGGAAAGGTGTCCAAGTCTGACCTTGCCCCTAGATATTCCTGCACCATGTTTATCAGACGCTGGCGATGGTTGCTGGAACCGATCATACTTTGGGGCTGCGGACTAAAGAATTGTCTGAACGCATCGGTCAGACGGCCACCTTCCCCACCGCTCCTTCTTTGACTGGCCGAAGCCTCAGCAACTCGTTGTCCAGGACCAGGAGTTTGTAACCTCCCAGTCTCTGGGAACGCGTTGCACAGACCTTTCTGCAAGGCCTCCCGGAGTTGTCTCATCCTCTGCTCCCTCTGCGACGGTAACATAAGGTCCGCAACCTTACCCTTGTACCGTGGATCAAGGAGAGTGGCCAGCCAGTAATGGTCCCTCTCCTTGATCCGAAGAATACGAGGATCCTTCCGCAGACTTTGCAGGATCAGGGAGGCCATGCAGCGTAGGTTTGCTGAGGCATTCGCTCCGGAGTCCTCTGGGTCACTAAGGACGACATGATCCGCAGCCACCTCCTCCCAGCCACGTACAAGTCCACTGGTTTCTTGGGACTGTAAATCATCCCTAAAAGACTGCTGCTGATGATGCTGAGTGCCAGCCTCCACCTCCATGCTGACACAATCCTCCTCCTCCTCCTCCTCCTCCTCTTCCTGTGCGATGGGTGGGACAGAAGGAACACTGTCTGGGTAAAGGGGGCCTTGAGAGGCAAGGAAGTCCTCCTCTTCCTGCCTCTGTTCTGCCTCAAGTGCCCTGTCCATTATTCCACGCAGCGTGTGCTCCAACAGGTGGACAAGAGGTACAGTGTCACTGATGCATGCACTGTCACTGCTCACCATCCTCGTGGCCTCCTCAAATGGTGCCAGGACAGTGCATGCATCCCTGATCATGCCCCACTGGCGTGGAGAAAAAAAACCAAGCTCCCCTGACCCTGTCCTGGTGCCGTAGTCGCACAGGTACTCATTGATGGCCCTCTGCTGCGTGTGCAGCCGCTGCAGCATGGCCAACGTTGAGTTCCACCTGGTGGGCATGTCACATATAAGGCGGTTCTTGGGCAGGTTCAACTCCTTTTGCAGCTCAGCCAGGCGAGCACTGGCATTATAAGATCTGCGGAAATGCACACAGACTTTCCTGGCCTGCCTCAGGACATCCTGTAAGCCCGGGTACCTGCCCAAGAACCGCTGCACCACCAGGTTAAGGACGTGAGCCACACAGGGCACATGGGTCAGTTGTCCCTGTCGGAGGGCGGAGAGGAGGTTGGTGCCATTGTCGCAAACCACCATTCCTGGCTTAAGCTGGCGTGGCGTCAACCAACTCTCGGCCTGGCCCTGCAGAGCAGACAGGACCTCTGCCCCAGTGTGGCTTCTGTCCCCCAAACACACCAGCGCAAGCACGGCATGGCATCTTTTTGCCTGCGTACTTGCGTAGCCCCGTGAACGGCTACGGAGCACCGCTGGTTCATAGGACAAACCACAGGAAGAGGCCATGGAGGAAGAAGAAGAGGAGGGGGTGGAGGAGAGAGGTGTGTCACAACCAGTAGTAGCATTTTGGAGGCGTGGCGGTGGGACAACCTCCAACACTACTGCACCTTGTCCTGCATCCTTCCCAGCTGCCAAAAGAGTGACCCAATGGGCCGTGAAAGAAAGGTAACGTCCCTGTCCATGCCTGCTGGACCATGAGTCAGCGGTAATATGCACCTTACCGCTGACCGCCCTGTCCAGCGAGGCCAAGACATTGCCTTCCACATGCCGGTAGAGAGCCGGAATAGCCTTCCGTGAGAAAAAGTGGCGTTTGGGAACCTGCCACTGAGGAACCGCACATTGCACAAACTCACGGAAGGGGGCCGAGTCTACCAACTGAAAAGGCAGCAGTTGAAGCGCTAGCAATTTAGCCAAGCTAGCATTCAACCGCTGGGCATGTGGATGGCTGGGAGTGAACTTCTTTCGACGGTCCAGCAGCTGGGGCAGGGAAATTTGCCTGCTAGAATCGGACGTCGGTGTACTGCTAGCAGAGTGGCCGCAAGTACTTGGCTGTGACACACCTAATTCTACACCTTCATTCCTCTCAGTGCATGTTTCAGAGAGGACTGAAGTTATAGTGGGGTTGGAGATCCCAGCTGATGCGGTGCAAGGAGAGGTCCGCTTTGTTCTTTGGTGTGGGTCTTTGAGGTAGGCTTGCCAACGAGCTGCATGGCAGGTCAACATATGTCTGGTCAGGCATGTGGTACCCAAGCGGCTGATGTTTTGGCCACGCGATATACGCTTGAGACATATGTTGCAAACAGCAGCTGTGCGATCTGATGCACTAGCCTCAAAAAAGGCCCACACCAAAGAACTTTTTGAATGACGGGCAGAGGCAGCGCCCTGCACAGGCGGAGCTCTGCGGTGTGATTCCGTCGGTGTACTGCCCTTACGCTGGCCACCAAAGGGCATCCTGCCTCGTTGGAGATGTGCCTCCTCCTCATCCTCCTCCTCCTCCTCTCTCCTATTAGGCACCCACGTGGAGTCAGTGACCTCATCATCCCCTCCCTCCTCATCACTGGAGCCAATCTGGCAGTATGCTGCAGCTGCTGGAACATGACTGCCAGATTGGTGTCCTTCTTGAGCATCCCCTCTGTCTGCTCTCACGCTACTGCCTTCCTCTAGCTGGGTTTCATCATCAGACCCTTCGAAACGCTGGGCATCCTCCTGGAGCATGTACCCAACACTGTGCTGAAACAGTTCGGGGGACTCCTCAGGAGGAGGACATGGTGGGTCTAGGGAAGGAGTGACTGATGATTTGTCTGACATTGATACCAGGGAAGACGACGCTTTGGCAGCTGCTTTTCCAGTACCCTGAGCCTGGGTGAGAGAGGATGAGGAGGAGGAGGAGGGCTTGGTCATCCACTCTACCAAGTCTTCGGCATGATGTGGCTCAACATGTCCAGCTGCCGAAAAGAAGGACAAGCGTGTCCCATGGCCATGTGCTGATGACAATGCACCGCGTCCACGACCAGCACTGTTGCCCCCAGACACAGAGCCTGCTTGCCCTCTTTTATTGCCTCCTGACTGTCTGCCTCTCCTTGTTTGCCTTCCAGACATTCTAATAGATGGCCTGCAGGGAGATGGGAAAAAAGCAATAAGGGCTACCTTCAGGTGTCCTTCTCTGTCCCTTGAAACAAGGACTTTCACAGTGAAAGAAACTGACACTCTCCCTACCTACAGTTTTCTGTCCCTAGAATAAATGTTTTTTTTAAGCACAATATAGCACAAGGACAATTCACTCACTGTCCTTACAGGTCCCTGGAAACAAGGACTTGCAGAGTGAAAGAAACTGACACTCTCCCTACCTACAGTTTTCTGTCCCTAGAAAAAATGTTTTTTTTAATCACAATATAGCACAAGAACAATTCACTCACTGTCCTTACAGGTCCCTGGAAACAAGGACTTGCAGAGTGAAATAAACTGACACTCTCCCTACCTACAGTTTTCTGTCCCTAGAAAAAATGTTTTTTTTAATCACAATATAGCACAAGAACAATTCACTCACTGTCCTTACAGGTCCCTGGAAACAAGGACTTGCAGAGTGAAATAAACTGACACTCTCCCTACCTACAGTTTTCTGTCCCTAGAATAAATGTTTTTTTTAAGCACAATATAGCACAAGGACAATTCACTCACTGTCCTTACAGGTCCCTGGAAACAAGGACTTGCAGAGTGAAATAAACTGACACTCTCCCTACCTACAGTTTTCTGTCCCTAGAATAAATGTTTTTTTTAAGCACAATATAGCACAAGGACAATTCACTCACTGTCCTTCCAGGTCCCTGGAAACAAGGACTTGCAGAGTGAAAGAAAAAAAACACTCTCCCTACCTACAGTTTTCTGTCCCTAGAAAAAATGTTTTTTTTAATCACAATATAGTACAAGGACAATTCACTCACTGTCCTTACAGGTCCCTGGAAACAAGGACTTGCAGAGTGAAATAAACTGACACTCTCCCTACCTACAGTTTTCTGTCCCTAGAATAAATGTTTTTTTTAAGCACAATATAGCACAAGGACAATTCACTCACTGTCCTTACAGGTCCCTGGAAACAAGGACTTGCAGAGTGAAAGAAAAAAAACACTCTCCCTACCTACAGTTTTCTGTCCCTAGAAAAAATGTTTTTTTTAATCACAATATAGCACAAGGACAATTCACTCACTGTCCTTACAGGTCCCTGGAAACAAGGACTTGCAGAGTGAAATAAACTGACACTCTCCCTACCTACAGTTTTCTGTCCCTAGAATAAATGTTTTTTTTAAGCACAATATAGCACAAGGACAATTCACTCACTGTCCTTACAGGTCCCTGGAAACAAGGACTTGCAGAGTGAAAGAAAAAAAACACTCTCCCTACCTACAGTTTTCTGTCCCTAGAAAAAATGTTTTTTTTAATCACAATATAGCACAAGGACAATTCACTCACTGTCCTTACAGGTCCCTGGAAACAAGGACTTGCAGAGTGAAATAAACTGACACTCTCCCTACCTACAGTTTTCTGTCCCTAGAATAAATGTTTTTTTTAAGCACAATATAGCACAAGGACAATTCACTCACTGTCCTTACAGGTCCCTGGAAACAAGGACTTGCAGAGTGAAAGAAAAAAAACACTCTCCCTACCTACAGTTTTCTGTCCCTAGAAAAAATGTTTTTTTTAATCACAATATAGCACAAGGACAATTCACTCACTGTCCTTACAGGTCCCTGGAAACAAGGACTTGCAGAGTGAAATAAACTGACACTCTCCCTACCTACAGTTTTCTGTCCCTAGAATAAATGTTTTTTTTAAGCACAATATAGCACAAGGACAATTCACTCACTGTCCTTACAGGTCCCTGGAAACAAGGACTTGCAGAGTGAAATAAACTGACACTCTCCCTACCTACAGTTTTCTGTCCCTAGAATAAATGTTTTTTTTAAGCACAATATAGCACAAGGACAATTCACTCACTGTCCTTACAGGTCCCTGGAAACAAGGACTTGCAGAGTGAAATAAACTGACACTCTCCCTACCTACAGTTTTCTGTCCCTAGAATAAATGTTTTTTTTAAGCACAATATAGCACAAGGACAATTCACTCACTGTCCTTACAGGTCCCTGGAAACAAGGACTTGCAGAGTGAAAGAAAAAAAACACTCTCCCTACCTACAGTTTTCTGTCCCTAGAAAAAATGTTTTTTTTAATCACAATATAGCACAAGGACAATTCACTCACTGTCCTTACAGGTCCCTGGAAACAAGGACTTGCAGAGTGAAATAAACTGACACTCTCCCTACCTACAGTTTTCTGTCCCTAGAATAAATGTTTTTTTAAGCACAATATAGCACAAGGACAATTCACTCACTGTCCTTACAGGTCCCTGGAAACAAGGACTTGCAGAGTGAAAGAAAAAAAACACTCTCCCTACCTACAGTTTTCTGTCCCTAGAAAAAATGTTTTTTTTAATCACAATATAGCACAAGGACAATTCACTCACTGTCCTTACAGGTCCCTGGAAACAAGGACTTGCAGAGTGAAATAAACTGACACTCTCCCTACCTACAGTTTTCTGTCCCTAGAATAAATGTTTTTTTTAAGCACAATATAGCACAAGGACAATTCACTCACTGTCCTTACAGGTCCCTGGAAACAAGGACTTGCAGAGTGAAAGAAAAAAAACACTCTCCCTACCTACAGTTTTCTGTCCCTAGAAAAAATGTTTTTTTTAATCACAATATAGCACAAGGACAATTCACTCACTGTCCTTACAGGTCCCTGGAAACAAGGACTTGCAGAGTGAAATAAACTGACACTCTCCCTACCTACAGTTTTCTGTCCCTAGAATAAATGTTTTTTTTAAGCACAATATAGCACAAGGACAATTCACTCACTGTCCTTACAGGTCCCTGGAAACAAGGACTTGCAGAGTGAAAGAAAAAAAACACTCTCCCTACCTACAGTTTTCTGTCCCTAGAAAAAATGTTTTTTTTAATCACAATATAGCACAAGGACAATTCACTCACTGTCCTTACAGGTCCCTGGAAACAAGGACTTGCAGAGTGAAATAAACTGACACTCTCCCTACCTACAGTTTTCTGTCCCTAGAAAAAATGTTTTTTTTAATCACAATATAGCACAAGGACAATTCACTCACTGTCCTTACAGGTCCCTGGAAACAAGGACTTGCAGAGTGAAATAAACTGACACTCTCCCTACCTACAGTTTTCTGTCCCTAGAATAAATGTTTTTTTTAAGCACAATATAGCACAAGGACAATTCACTCACTGTCCTTACAGGTCCCTGGAAACAAGGACTTGCAGAGTGAAATAAACTGACACTCTCCCTACCTACAGTTTTCTGTCCCTAGAATAAATGTTTTTTTTAAGCACAATATAGCACAAGGACAATTCACTCACTGTCCTTACAGGTCCCTGGAAACAAGGACTTGCAGAGTGAAATAAACTGACACTCTCCCTACCTACAGTTTTCTGTCCCTAGAATAAATGTTTTTTTTAAGCACAATATAGCACAAGGACAATTCACTCACTGTCCTTACAGGTCCCTGGAAACAAGGACTTGCAGAGTGAAAGAAAAAAAACACTCTCCCTACCTACAGTTTTCTGTCCCTAGAAAAAATGTTTTTTTTAATCACAATATAGCACAAGGACAATTCACTCACTGTCCTTACAGGTCCCTGGAAACAAGGACTTGCAGAGTGAAATAAACTGACACTCTCCCTACCTACAGTTTTCTGTCCCTAGAATAAATGTTTTTTTTAAGCACAATATAGCACAAGGACAATTCACTCACTGTCCTTCCAGGTCCCTGGAAACAAGGACTTGCAGAGTGAAAGAAAAAAAACACTCTCCCTACCTACAGTTTTCTGTCCCTAGAAAAAATGTTTTTTTTAATCACAATATAGCACAAGGACAATTCACTCACTGTCCTTACAGGTCCCTGGAAACAAGGACTTGCAGAGTGAAATAAACTGACACTCTC
Organism: Rana muscosa; assembly: GCA_029206835.1. Taxonomy (NCBI): domain Eukaryota; kingdom Metazoa; phylum Chordata; class Amphibia; order Anura; family Ranidae; genus Rana; species Rana muscosa. The sequence continues at coordinate 211,943,674 of CM055128.1, forward strand.
CCTACCTACAGTTTTCTGTCCCTAGAATAAATGTTTTTTTTAATCACAATATAGCACAAGGACAATTCACTCACTGTCCTTACAGGTCCCTGGAAACAAGGACTTGCAGAGTGAAATAAACTGACACTCTCCCTACCTACAGTTTTCTGTCCCTAGAATAAATGTTTTTTTTAAGCACAATATAGCACAAGGACAATTCACTCACTGTCCTTACAGGTCCCTGGAAACAAGGACTTGCAGAGTGAAAGGAAAAAAACACTCTCCCTACCTACAGTTTTCTGTCCCTAGAAAAAATGTTTTTTTTAATCACAATATAGCACAAGGACAATTCACTCACTGTCCTTACAGGTCCCTGGAAACAAGGACTTGCAGAGTGAAATAAACTGACACTCTCCCTACCTACAGTTTTCTGTCCCTAGAATAAATGTTTTTTTTAAGCACAATATAGCACAAGGACAATTCACTCACTGTCCTTCCAGGTCCCTGGAAACAAGGACTTGCAGAGTGAAAGAAAAAAAACACTCTCCCTACCTACAGTTTTCTGTCCCTAGAAAAAATGTTTTTTTTAATCACAATATAGCACAAGGACAATTCACTCACTGTCCTTACAGGTCCCTGGAAACAAGGACTTGCAGAGTGAAATAAACTGACACTCTCCCTACCTACAGTTTTCTGTCCCTAGAATAAATGTTTTTTTTAAGCACAATATAGCACAAGGACAATTCACTCACTGTCCTTCCAGGTCCCTGGAAACAAGGACTTGCAGAGTGAAAGAAAAAAAACACTCTCCCTACCTACAGTTTTCTGTCCCTAGAAAAAATGTTTTTTTTAATCACAATATAGCACAAGGACAATTCACTCACTGTCCTTACAGGTCCCTGGAAACAAGGACTTGCAGAGTGAAAGAAAAAAAACACTCTCCCTACCTACAGTTTTCTGTCCCTAGAAAAAATGTTTTTTTTAATCACAATATAGCACAAGGACAATTCACTCACTGTCCTTACAGGTCCCTGGAAACAAGGACTTGCAGAGTGAAATAAACTGACACTCTCCCTACCTACAGTTTTCTGTCCCTAGAATAAATGTTTTTTTTAAGCACAATATAGCACAAGGACAATTCACTCACTGTCCTTCCAGGTCCCTGGAAACAAGGACTTGCAGAGTGAAAGAAACTGACACTCTCCCTACCTACAGTTTTCTGTCCCTAGAATAAATGTTTTTTTAAGCACAATATAGCACAAGGACAATTCACTCACTGTCCTTCCAGGTCCCTGGAAACAAGGACTTGCAGAGTGAAAGAAACTGACACTGTCCCTACCTACAGTTTTCTGTCCCTAGAATAAATGTTTTTTTTAAGCACACTATAGCACAAGCACAAAACACACTGACACTCTCCCTACCTATCCTTCTCTTTCCCTAAACTAAAGGAATCCAGGTTAAGCAAGAAAGAAATAACAGTCACTGTCCCTGCCTATGCTGCTCTATCCCTGCTCCGGAACACACTACACTAGGCCGCCGTGCTGGCGGCCTTTTATAGTGTGGGGCGTGTACTAAACACCCTCAGCAATAATTGGCCACAGGCATCCTGCCTGTGGCCAATCATTGCTCTCCTCGCTGCCGGCGCTGTGATTGGCCAAGCATGCGGGGTCACAGTGCATGCTTGGCCAATCACAGCGCCTGGATGACACTGCGATGGCGTAGTGCATTGTGGGCCGTTCGCGTCACTCGAATTTGGCGCGAACGGCCCAAATCGTTCGATCTTCGTCGAACGATCGAACAGCCGATGTTCGAGTCGAACGTATGTTCGAGTCGAACGTATGTTCGACTCGAACACGAAGCTCATCCCTAGTCCTCTTACTATCTTTTCATCCATGCTTATTTCCTGTTTTTCCTAAGCAAGTCACTATACATAGTAAAGGATACCAATGTCTATGTCAGCTTTGTACAGTTATTAGACTTGCTCGACCGCCTATGAATACTATTCTTCTGGCTTAATTATTCCAACAGGCCAGAACGTACCGGGGTCTCAGAGACTGTGTATCTCGTATATACATGGAAGAAGGCTTTAGGCGTTTCTTCAAAGGATTGTCCCCAAGTCTGCTCAAAGCTGCTGTTTCAACTGGACTTACCTTCTTCTGCTATGAGATGTTCTGCAACATGTTGTGGGGTCTGAAGGAAACCAGAGACAGTCAGAAGGTGGACAAATGAATCTGTAAAATCTGATCTATTGCAGAGGAACTACAAGTACAGTACCATCCATGTTCTTATCTCTTTGTGAGAGTTGATTTATCTAAGATTTGACTGGCTGTCCCAATTCATCAGTAGAGTTGGGAAGCCTCATTTTTGACAGTTTTGACCATGCAGGAATTTGAACATTTGACAGATCCAGACATACAGCACTTGCATCGGCCCATGGTTCCTCTCTATTAGGTTGGGTTTAACATTCTATCCAGTCTGCCTGATATCCTTGCAGATATTGATTGGGAGAAGTCTGATTCATCCAATGCACAATGTAAACATTGATAGGACTGTAAATATAGTCTGTAACAAGCAATTTAAGCAATTGCAGAAGTACCCACATTTCAAATCTCTATTACTATTGACAGAAATGGGTGCTGTGATGCTACCAGTTCATTGTGCACAAAGAGGGTTTTTGGAAGTCTCCAGATGCCCCATGTTGCTGCTCATGCATATGGACTCTTAAACACAGAGGTGTTGGAAACCAATTTATAAGAAAGAGTTCATAATAATGGAACAGATTGCACAGACAGCCACGGGTTGCAGGAAAGAAAATCACTTGATTCCCCAATCAACACAGTCAGTGTTGAAGGGGGAATCCCTTCTGTGAAGCTATTGTGTTCTCCGGGCGGGGTCCCCCACTGAGAGAACACATTGAATTATTACTGCTAGTGGCTATAATAGCCGATATCCATAATCGCATGTAAAATCTGACAGGCTGGTTGTACCGAAGTTGATTGATTGATCAACTTGATTACAAACATATGTGGCCAGCTTTAGCTCCATTAGCGGGGCAAACTGCTTGGTGGAGTCCGAACTTGTTTTAAACCCTGTTTGGTTATTTTTACCTACAGATAAGCCTATAATAACGCTTACCTGTAGCTAAAATGAAAGTCTCCTAAACGTACACCATTTAGGATATATTTACCCTGCATGCAGCCAACGACATCACTGGCGCATGTGCTCTGGAGGTTCGGCATACCTTGCTAGAACTTCAGAGCTTGGTTCCGGAACTGAAGGCTCCCGGGCGCATGTGACGTCATTGCGGCTCAGGCCAATCACATAGCCGGAGTGTGCGAACCCGGAAGAAAGACAGGGCTCTCAGCGGGGACATTACAGCGCTGGCGGCCTTTGTTCCAAGTTGAGTATTGCATACTAGCACATTATGCCATTGCCTTGCAGGTTTTTTTTTTTTTTTTTGCAACATCCATGGTTTACAACCGCTTTAGTAAAACTTGAATAGTGAATGGGGATCCTTTCCATTGACGCTGAGAGTCTGTGGCATGTATGTTGGTTTAAAAAAAACTTTTAATCTATTTATTTACTCATTATAAAATCATTCAGTGTATTTTTCTTAAAACCGTTTCAAGTGCCTCAATATGTCTCCTGAAATGCTCTGCACAGCAGTGAGGGAGAGGGGGAGACTGTCAGAGCCAGCAGAGGTGTGAATCTCTATACTGTTGCTCCCCACTGTCCAATCACAGGAAGCCAGTGAGAAAACCAAAGCTGAACTGCAAATAGAAAAGTGAGGTCAATGAGACCATTAACATATATGTACTGTATGTTACCTGTGTATATTTAGTGGTTTGCCTGGTGTTCAATGTTTATTATGAATGGGTTTTGGAATGAGAGACATGGTCTTGCACAGAGCAGCCCTGATCCTTTTCTTTTTGGGTTCCCCACCGGCGCTTCTGGCTATCCCCCCCTCCAAGTCCCCCAAAAGCAAGCCTCTTGCTTTAGAAGCACTCGAGCAGGCTTGCTCCTGAGCCATGGTCCTGTGAATGGATATTGTCTAGTCACAAACACATTGTGGCTCGGTCCACGCCAAACTCTCTCCTAACTGGCTCACTGGCTGTGATTGGTAGCAGCAGGAGCTAATGGCTCCCGCTGCTGTGTGAGCCAATGCAGAGAGAGACACCTGGGAAAGCCGCTGCTGTCACTCAGGTAAGTATATGGGGCTGGGAGCTGCACCCGGAAGGTTTTGTACCTTAACACATAGAATGCATTAAGGTAAAAAGAAAAAAAACATCTGCCTTTAGAATCACTTTAATCCTTAATCAGCAGCCATTATAAATGCAGCCTTTACACGTAGGAAAATGATGATGACTCTTACCTTAAAACCTTATACTGAAGTGTGATCTGTTAGTCCTAAAGCCGGTCATACACTATACAATCACTATATAGTCTACTTTAGAGTTACAAAAACGATGTAATATGAGGACAACCCTAAACCATTTGTAGCGGCCTCACCCCGTCCTCTTTAGCTAGGGGTATGTCACGCGACAGGGTGAGGTGCGCCACGGCCCATGTCCTCCCCATAGCTGTGGGTGAGGTGAAGGCCAGTATCAACATCTTCCTCGGGCCAAATGTGTGCTGGTTACGGGACTCAGTCCTGCTGTGCTGGAATCTCCCTTGCTCCCATTAACAGAGTCCATACACCGATCACAGTCCAACTCTCAGTTTTATTCCGTAGCTCCACAACAAACAATGTAATGGCAAGATACGGTGGGATGAGCAGGTCGAGGCACTGTACTGATTTTAGTCTCTATACCCCTGTACTATGACCAAGGGTAGTAGCAACCTTGATTAGAATACCTTCGCTGCGCTGCGGCCCCTATCAGGGGAAGATGTTCCTCCAAGGGAGTTACCGGAGGCCCATCCGTCACCGGGTTGACGCTGCTCCGGAATCTCCGGACGGGTGACCTCCCCAGCCTCCTCACCTCAGATGCGGGTCCCCTCGCAAGGGGCACCCTGGAATCACTTCACCCTCGCGGGACCCAGTCGAAGTCACTGGGCCCCAGGCCTACGACATAGTACCTCACCCCAGGCAGAAGGTGCCTGGGATGGACTCCAACTCCATTCCGGTCAGGCCTAGGGCACCTAAGCCGGAACCTCTAACCGGCCGCACCCAGGCCTAAGGTGCCTGGGTGCGTGAAGAGATGATCCTCCGAAGACCTCGTGGCGAGGGCGTCTCCCCCTTTTATCTCCTCCCATCAACGCCACGGCGGTTTCCCCGCCCCAGCCGTACCATCTCCGGAAAGGGACAAAAAGGGTAGCACTGTGGTAGTGATTCTACCTTGAGCCTGTAGGTACCCCGCCACCCAAAGGCCAAGGAGAATACTGCACCACCCAATCCTCCACGAATAACAAAAGGGGTCCAAACCCTGTCATAATTACACACCTGGGTCACACTACCCCCAGGTGTACCCCAACTAAATCTGAAGACCCCGCTACACACTCCCCCCTGTGATTTGACGCTGGTCCCCAGCGTCAGGTGCACACCCATGCCTACCAAGGAGTGGTGACATGAAGCGAGCCCCAAAGGCTGTCCCTAAAATTTGAACATTGTGTGTGCCAAGACCTGCTCGAAAAGGGAAGGGAAATATAAAACGATAAACTCTTGTATAAAACATCTGTCATGTACACATATACAATCCCTCCCGCGCCTGTCTAAGAACCACCCACACTCAGCAGTCTTGACCGACGAATCTCCTGCAGAAGGGAAACAAAAAAAAAAAACAACATCCTAATATCTTGTGAGATTTTGGAATGAATGGGTCTATCAGCCGAGAGACCCATTCGCTCCAACGAGTGTGGTGTAAAAGTGTGCAGAAAAAAACAAACAAACATTGCGCAACACCGCCACCTGGTGACGACGCCGCGGTAATGGCACTTGGTGATATCTTCACTCTTCCTGCTTTCCTATACTGACTCTACCCCCAAAGTCTCTGCCTTTGGCACATGAAGAAAAGGGAGAAAAAAAACAACAGCTCCCAAGTCTTCTGTGAGTAAAGAAAAAGAGCCCAAATCAAAACAAAACTAGGGCACAGTTCTGAGCGTCTGGGAATGTTCCTTCCAGAGTTCAACAAGCAAACAAAAATAGGAGTTCTCTTCTCCTACAGATAAAATCTTGGATCTGGCAAAAACAAGGGCTTCAAGTGCTTGTCAAACACTTCAACTGAATATTCGACATCCTCCCCCTCTTTTCTGCAGATGAGCACCTTATCGGCATGAATATGGTGCCCTAATTTCCAATCAGCTCTGCAGTCTCTGAACTTCTTAGACACAGGCGGCGAACATGACAAGTATCGCCGGGCATGAGGCACTTTGAGCTTTTCCCAGACAAACTCATCGTACCACCGTTGTCGCAAGACCTCGACTTCATACAGTAAGTCCCGAGGCAAGTAGGGGGACTCCCACCCATATTCACGGGCGACTCTCTGGGAGAAAAGTCTTTGCAATCGGGCTAGAGGAGGCATGACATCTCGCTCACCTTCTCCTGGTTGTACGATGGCCTCCGGGTGCCGAGGTACCTTCACTATCTCGGGTGGCTTTGCCTTTGGTGCCCGCAATGAAGCGCGCTGCATCCCCACTATCAGAGCGGGTGATGTTGTGGAATGTGGAAGGTTGGTCGGAGGACTAGACTTCCTCGGAAACTCCGGGGCCTGCGCCCGGAGCGTACTGTCTTCTATGGACATAGGGGAATCCTGCAGTTTACATAGCACAGGTAGCGGGCATTTGTCCCAGCCCTTCCGGTGAAACAGTTCGTCTATTTCTCTGTCATCCCCACAGTCTGACAGCGACTCTAGGTCGGAGGTGTCATACATCTCGGCGGGAAGGTAGTCTTTAGTAGACGGAGAACTACCCTCCCTTGCGGGCTCCACCGACTGTGGACTCCCGACACCTCCAACCACCACCACAGTCCCAGCCCCTGGCTCACCTGGACCTTTTTCAGCACTGGGATGTCCAGGATTCTTCCGACCAGATCCATCCAGGCCCGGCAAGCGGTGGGGCAAAGCTCGACCACGACCACAGGAGGCCTGCACCAGGCCTATCTTCCTCTTCGGAGGTGGGAGCAGGGAGTCTGTGGTGACCGAAGCAGCGTCCTCTGATTTTTCTCTCTCAGTCTCTGGTTGGGCAGTCACGTCGCCCTGGTCAGCGCATACGGGGACCTCCGCAGAGGGCTGGATCTCTCCCTCCGGAGTGGCGGTTCCTGTGATGCAGTTGAGGCGAAGGGCCCGGGGCCTTTCCGTGAATGGTTCAACCTCAAAAAGAAACTCTTTGCACGCTTCACATCGCCCAAATGGCTTTAACTGGACCACCAGTCCCGAGCATCCGGGACAGATCACACCGAGGGCCTCCGTGTCTCTGCATGAGTACAGAGCCAACTGTCCTCGGGGCCTGAGTCTAATCCCCGTGTCTGTCAGGGGAGCAGCAAATGCAGTCATCTTCATAGGGTAAGATACCGGCATCCACGGGGAGCTTGAGTTTATTCCGACCACTTGCTGCTCCATCACGCGCTGACCACGCGCCGGAGTCTCCACGTGTATCTCCACACGTGGCCAGACTCCTCCCACGACTTGCACATTTTCGCGGGCTTCCGCCAGCCTCCGCCCACGAATTGCGCAGTCATGGGGTGGCTCGTGGCGCAGTGCAGCAAAAGTCCCCACATGTAGTACTTCACACGGCTGGACTCCTCCCTCTTCCCGCTCTTTCTGCATGGGCCTATCCCGTCTTAGGGTCATGTCCACGACTTCGAGCACAGGGACGCACTTTGGCCAATCACATGGCCGACCTGCTCGGACCTCCTCCGGGCAGCAAAGTCCAGACACAGCCATTCCAAACCTCAGGGTCAACACACATTTCATCCCGGACTCGCGAGCCCCCACGTGTAGCGGCCTCACCCCGTCCTCTTTAGCTAGGGGTATGTCACGCGACAGGATGAGGTGCGCCACGGCCCATGTCCTCCTCATAGCTGTGGGTGAGGTGAAGGCCAGTATCAACATCTTCCTCGGGCCAAATGTGTGCTGGTTACGGGACTCAGTCCTGCTGTGCTGGAATCTCCCTTGCTCCCATTAACAGAGTCCATACACCGATCACAGTCCAACTCTCAGTTTTATTCCGTAGCTCCACAACAAACAATGTAATGGCAAGATACGGTGGGATGAGCAGGTCGAGGCACTGTACTGATTTTAGTCTCTATACCCCTGTACTATGACCAAGGGTAGTAGCAACCTTGATTAGAATACCTTCGCTGCGCTGCGGCCCCTATCAGGGGAAGATGTTCCTCCAAGGGAGTTACCGGAGGCCCATCCGTCACCGGGTTGACGCTGCTCCGGAATCTCCGGATGGGTGACCTCCCCAGCCTCCTCACCTCAGATGCGGGTCCCCTCGCAAGGGGCACCCTGGAATCACTTCACCCTCTCAGGACCCAGTCGAAGTCACTGGGCCCCAGGCCTACGACATAGTACCTCACCCCAGGCTGAAGGTGCCTGGGATGGACTCCAACTCCATTCCGGTCAGGTCTAGGGCGCCTGAGCCGGAACCTCGAACCGGCTGCACCCAGGCCTAAGGTGCCTGGGTGCGTGAAGAGATGATCCTCCGAAGACCTCGTGGCGAGGGCGTCTCCCCCTTTTATCTCCTCCCATCAACGCCACGGCGGGTTCCCCGCCCCAGCCGTACCGTCTCCGGAAAGGGACAAAAAGGGTAGCACTGTGGTAGTGATTCTACCTTGAGCCTGTAGGTACCCCGCCACCCACAGGCCAAGGAGAATACTGCACCACCCAATCCTCCACGAATAACAAAAGGGGTCCAAACCCTGTCATAATTACACACCTGGGTCACACTACCCCCAGGTGTACTCCAACTAAATCTGAAGACCCCGCTACACATTCATTCAATTTGTATGAAATCATGCACTACATAATTGCTGGTAGATCTACAGCAATACAATCTGATTGTATAGTGGGTGGTTAGCTTAAGATCCATAGCAGATACTGGCTAATATGGCTGAAGATTCTTTCATATTAACTCATTCTTAACAAAAAAAACAACCTATTTTTGACAATACAAGGTTTCCTGTTGATGTGTTTGAAGAACAAAGTTTTCTGTGTTGGTTTGTGGATGGATGGTGAGTGCTACGTGATCCAGCTACCTCCTGGTTTAGCTTTATTGTACTTTTTTTATATTCTGCACTGTTTTATCTTTGTTGAATGTAAGTCCTTTTCTAGGTCTGCATACTACTGTTTATACTTTTGACATAATAATATACAATCTTCATTGTGCCCTTTGCTAGAAATATTGTAGCATTTGCTTAAAGCCCAACTCCAGGCAAATGTTTTTTTTTCCCCATGCAGTGGGGCTGTGCCTTCACTTCATGGGTTAACTGCTCGTTTTGTGTAGGGATGAACACAGAGCCTATACTCACCTCATCATTCGATCCTCCAGAAAACAGCGCTCCCCCACACCCAACAGTGGACTGTTCCTGAGGTCTTCATGTGCAGAGCCAGTCTATGGGCGTGATGACATCTGGAGTTCAGCTTTGAATCATTTTACTGCTAGAAATGTGCATTTTCTTCCTTTCTTTGAGTCACAGCATTCATAATAGCACAGAGCTGTACATGCCACCGCTGAGAATTTTTATTTGAATACCAATTTTGTATTACTGTAATGTTTAGAGAGGATCTTCCAGCCTGGGGGGGGGGGGGGGGGATTAAATCAGCAGCTGCAAATACTGTAGCTGCTCACTTTTAATATAAGGACACCTACCTGTCCAGGGATCCTACAATGTCGGCACCACAAGTCGATTGATCCATCGGCTCCAGGTGCAGGCGCCGGCATCTTCACTAAGGGAAACAGGAAGTAAAGCCTTGCGGCTTCACAGTCTGTTTCCTGCTGCGCATGTGCAAGTCGCGTTGTGCTTTATGAATGGTGCCGCTGTTTTTAGTTCAAGAGCTACAAATACTGTTGTAGCTGATGACTTTTAAGACCTTATTCACACTGTGTACTGAGACGGCAGTTTTGTTTGCACGCGTTCTGCAAGGGCACAAAAAAACAATTGTTCTCTATGGGGTTGATTTACTGAAGGCAAATAGACTGTGCACTTTGAGTGCAGTTGCATTCTGCAAGTTTAGTTGCTCCAGAGCTTAGTAAATGAGCAGAACCTCTGCAGACTTCCATCATCCAATCATGTACAAGCAAAAATGCATTTTATTTTATTTTTTTCCTTTCACATGATTGGGTACTCTTAAGCCACACACGGTCGGACTTCCATCGGACTTTTCCGTGTTTTTTTGTCCGAACGGAGTTGGTCGGGAACACCCATAGCATACACACGCTCGGACTTTTCTGCAAACTTTCCCAAAACTTTTTCCAACATCACGTGGTTTTTCTGCTGTTTACCGCCACCCTTTGGTCAACTTCTGCTATTGTTGGTTGATTGTAACATTATTTGTTTTGTCCATTGGACAAAAGTCTGATGGTTTTCTGTACACACGGTCGGACTTTGCTCCATCGGACTTTTGTTGGCCAAAAGTTTGTCCGTTTGCAGACCCAACATTTGTCCGATGAAAACAAAACAAAAAAACAAAAAAAGTTTGTCCGATGGAGCGTACACACGGTCGGATTGTTGGTCCAACTTGCTCAAAATGAAGTTTATTGGCCAAAAGTCCCACCGTGTGTACGGGGCTTTAGAAAAGTGAAGCCTTACCTCATTTACTAAGCTCTGGAGCAACTGCACTTTGCAGAGTGCACGGTCTACTTTGCCTTAAGTAAATCAGCCCCTATGTGCCCTGTTCACACCACAAGACTGGTATCATGTGCAGATTTTTTTCTGTGCAGGAATCTGCAACGAGGGACATCAACACTGTGGTGTGAATGGGGAACATAACTGATGTGCATAAAAACTGACTGAAACGCTCATGAAAACTGATCTGGTTTTGAAAATCAGTTTTCATGATGTATGGTGTGAACGAGCCCTTAAAATCAGGAACTTACCAGTGCCTGGAGTCCTTGGCTCACTCACGGGAGGAAAAGGCACACAATGCCACCATGCCCGTACCCTCTGGTTTGCAGAGGTTAAGCACACATAACTTACGGGTCTTGCAGCAAGGTTCTCCTCAAAGTTGGTTCTCGTCCCTTAGAATGTAAAGGACAAGTCTCTATACCCCCAAGTAACTCCAAGGTCCACACCAGTAGCAACTCCAACGTAGAGTTTATTTTCCTTATGCATGAATAACCACAAAGTTGAGAAGAGAGAAAGGTGTTAGAAAGGACAGATCAGATTCAGACACTCCTGGCTTCTTCGCCACTCGATCCCGAGTGGGTACAGCTCACCCGGATAGTCACCCAATGGCACTAGCAGCCGGCATGTAGCTCGAACAATCAATCAGATTCCCTTGATAGATGCGATTGGGAGATCCCCTGCCACAGAATCTATAGTGTCACGAACCTCCTAATGGTTACGTTGTTAGATCCCTTTTTCGGATGGATGACATCCCTCCAGAGAGTTACTGGGCCCCTTCCTTCAGTGATCTGTCACCAGTCCTTCGGAACGGTCCTCCCCCAGCCTCCTCTTCTAGATGCGGGTCCCCTTGCAAGGCGGCACCCTGGGATTCCTCCTCCCCGAAGTGGGCTCCAGCTAAAGGTGCTGAAGTTGCAGTCCCAGGACTAAAGGTGCCTGGGACTGAGGCGCACGTGGCTCCATGGCCTGGAGGGCCACGCACTTGAACTTGGACTCCAGAACCGCAAGTCCTCCCCCGGGTACAGGTCCCCGGGGTAGCAAGTCCACCCTGACCGAAGTCCCCCGGACCAATGGCGTCTGGCCCTTTTGTACCCTCTCCCGACATGCACAGCAGGTAGACCACGCCCACTGCACGGCTGCCGAGAGAGAGGACACCCAATCGCCACTCCATCACCTGTGGTTCAACCCGGAGTACAAGTGACAGCGCCACCCATACTTCCAAGGGGAACTGCACGCCAGGTGAAAACAGCAGCAAGGCAGAGTCCAACAAATTGAAAGATCCGAGCCAACTACCACTCGAATCACCCCTAAATTTAATATGGTAGCCCCCTAAATTGGGACCCCCGCTACACATATAACTGCAAACACATGGGCCGGGTGCATGTGTATGAAAATGCTAATTACACCTCATGTATCAGTCTTCATTTTACATTTTTCTGTTACATCTCAGCCATAGGGAATATCAGTTGTCCTCAGTTGGCCAGACATTAATCAGCAAATGGAGTCTACATATGCAACGAGCAAATATGGCTGCCTCTACGACTACGTACATATACATGGGAATAAGTGTTTTTTTTTTTTTTTTTTAGGAAAATCATTAAGGACCCATTGGCACCTCTACACAGCAGTGTGTCACAGTAATGCGCACTTTGAGTGTGTTAGTAGGTTGCAGTACCAGTCATTATTAATGGCACCCTGAAGCACTAATCCAATGTAAATGCATTGCAGCACACCACAACATGACTGCAGTGCACACTACTGTGTGTTGTGGTTCGCTGTATCATAAAATAGCTCATGTCTGATTTTTGGTCTGTTTTGTTGCATTTCCAGCCAATTCAAATGAATGGGCAACTTTAAATTACTGCAACACAACGCACCAAGATTACTTTCCCTTGTGTATATAAAATACTATAATTCAAACATTGTACATTTCTAGTTTCTGATGAGGGGGAGTATGGAGTTGGTATTGTAACCACCATATTTATCATAAAACGCAGTCTTTTGTATTAAAGCTATATCATATTTTACTATATCGTATGTACAGTGTATTTATGTGCCAATTTGCACTGAAGAATTTTACCTTGGAAATGTTACTTTTTCTGGCAACCATTAAATGTTATTTATCAATAAATACTATTTTTTGTGTGTGTTTATGTCCAGAGTAATGCTTAAATCAGAAGTATAATTAAACTTTTTATATGTAAAGTATGTTTTTAATGTGAATTATATATGAATTGTTTAGGCAGAAATAAGATTACGCCCCGTTGCCTTATTTATTGCCAATAATTGTATGGCGATAGGGTTCTAGACAGGGCCAACTTATAAAGTGGGTGTTATTTGGGTGTACCCACCAGGAAAATGGGCAGTCAAAATGCAGATCAAGGGTGGGGTAAACATTGTTCCAGGATCCAGGGCCATGATGTTATTAAGTATGACAGTGGTCACCAGAACATACAGAGAGATAATAATTATTATTATTATACAGGATTCATATAGATACAGGGCCATGATGTTATTAAGTATGACAGTGGTCACCAGAACATACAGAGAGATAATAATAATTATTATTATTATACAGGATTTATATAGATCCAGGGCCATGGTGTTAGTAAGTATGACAGTGGTCACCAGAACATACAGAGAGATAATAATTATGTTTAGGGATAGAGTGTATTCATGGTCCGGAATCATACAGATGGAAGTGACGCCAGCAAGCCCTGCCCAATGCGTCACGCCACACTGACGTCATCAGGTGACAAATGGACCAATGAGCTTTGGCCCAGAGAAGAGGGCTGCATTTCTGGATCATGTTTAGATATGGCTTCCTCTTTGATAGAGCTTTATCTTGCATTTTTGGATAGCAGAGTGAAGTGTGTTCACAGACAGTGATTTGTGGAAGTATTCCTGAGCCCATGCAGTGATGTCCATCACAGAATCATGCCCGTTGTTTTAAATTGCAGTGCCATCTGAGGACTTGAAGATCAGGCATTATTGCATTTCGGCCTTATCTCTTGTGCACAGAAGACATGTGCATAACGAAAACAATTGTTTTGTTTAATTACGTTTTAGTTTTGTTAAATTTGGTTGATCTGTTGAATTTGTTTTCAGAATTCATATTCGGAATTAGTTTCCTTTTTAGTTTTTGTAATTTTATTTTATTTTCCCAATTTATTGTTATTTTTTTTTCAAAATTACCCAACTCTAAAAATTTCAAATCACATTTCGATTTTTTTTTTTCGTTTATAATGCGGCTGCCAAAATTTTAATATTTAAGTGCATTTTTCTTTTGGAACTGACTGACAAATCGAAAATTACTTTAAATGCCGAAATTAATAAAAAAATATATATATATTGTGAGGGGGCTAGCTCGGCAGCGGGTATGTGTGACCCCCGGGATGGGCTCCCCACCCAAAAACAGGCCCAGCAGACGGAGGTTGTGGTTTTCAAAATCAAAAAGGTGCGGTTTATTTTCTATTTACAGTGACAAAAACACAGCAAGGCAAAAAAAACATAAACAAAATAAATCCTGGTCAACTTGACCTCTGACTAAACTTACAGGTTTCCTAACTAACGACTGGGATCAGCCTAGTGCTGTCCTAGTCCCTGGTTTTAAATGTCCAAGCCAAAATATAGCCACACAGGCTTTCTCTCACCGCACAGGGGTTCACTCTCCCTAGACAGTCCACACAGGTCTGCTTCCAGGCATGAGCTAACATCTAATGAAGCTGGGATTTCTTATAGAGGCCTAAATGAGCTGACAAGGTTCAGCTGATCTCATCAACTCCCTGTCTGCACGACGCCCAGCCCTCTCCTTAGAGGTATGAGTCATCCATGAGCCCACTAGCCTTATACAACTCTCCACCTAGTTGTATAAATCGGCGTAAAGCCTGAATCTGGGCGAAATATATCTACCCCCCTGGATGCAACCAGGTGACTTTACCTTCCTGCTGTCACATACCCCCCCCCTCTTGTTTTAACCTCGGGGTTGGAACACCAGCAATCAGGCATTCATGTACTCGAGACAAAGCATCCACATTCCCCATTTGAATGCCAGGGCGATGCTTTACTGTGAAGTTGAATTCCTGGAGGGCCAGGAACCACCTATTCACTCTTCTATTTGTTTCCTTGTTTTGAGCCATCCACTTTAACGGAGCGTGATCCGTAACCATGTCAAAGTGCCTACCTAGCAGGTAGTACCGAAGGGAATCTAGAGCCCACTTCACCGCTAAACACTCCTTTTCAACGGTGGCGTAATTTACCTCATGGGACTTCAACTTCCTGCTGAGGTAAATGACTGGGTGCTCTTCCCCGTTCCAGACCTGGGACAATACTGCTCCTAACCCCACATCTGACGCATCACTTTGTACGACAAAGTCTCTAGAGAAGTCGGGTGAGTACAACACTGGCTGGCTACATAAGGCTTGTTTCAAGAACTGGAATGCTGCCTCAGCCTCGGGGGTCCATTTAATCATGACCGACCCTTTCCCCTTCGTCAGGTTGGTTAGGGGCACAGCCTTAGAAGCAAAGTGGGGAATGAATCGCCGATAATACCCAGCGATTCCCAGAAAGGCTCGTACCTGCTTCTTGCTGTTGGGACGTGGCCAACTCTGGATGGCCTCGACTTTGTTGAGTTGGGGTTTTATTACTCCCCTCCCAATGGTGTACCCAAGATATTTGGCCTCCTCCTGCCCAATGGTACACTTCTTGGGGTTAGCCGTAAACCCTGCTTCCCGAACAGAGTCCAGGACTGCTTGCACTTTTGGCAGATGTGAGGCCCAATCTGTGCTATGGACAATTATGTCATCCAGGTAAGCCGCAGCATACTTCCGATGGGGCCTCAGCATCTGGTCCATTTTCCGCTGGAATGTGGCCGGCGCATTCTGTAACCCGAACGGCATTCTTTTATATTGGAACGCCCCGTCTGGGGTTACAAATGCGGTTTTCTCTTTGGCCGACTTGGCCAGGGGGATTTGCCAATACCCTTTTGTGAGGTCAAGAGTCGTCATGTATCGGGCTGTTCCCAGCCGGTCGATCAACTCATCTATACGTGGCATGGGGTAGGTGTCAAATTTTGTAACTTTGTTCAACTGACGAAAATCGTTACAAAATCGCCAGCTCCCATCCGGTTTAGGCACCAACACAATGGGACTAGACCAATCACTTTGGGACTCCTCTATCACCCCTAAGTTCAGCATTTTCTGTACTTCCTCCCGTATTGCCTCCCGTCGGGCCTCTGGGATCCGATAGGGTTTTAACTTCACCCTTTCACCGGGCGGGGTAATAATGTCATGCTCTACCCCAGATGTTTGTCCCGGCAGCTCAGAGAATACCTCCTTGTTGCGAAGCACAAACTCCTTAACCTCCTGTTGTTGGGGTTGTGACAAGGTGGCTGCGATTCCAACCTCAGGAATCACGCAACCAGTTTGAGCTGGTGACCAAGTGTCTGCGACTAGGGACTCTCTATCCCTCCAGGCTTTCAACAGATTAACGTGATAGATCTGTTCGGGCTTTCGCCTTCCTGGTTGTCTGACCTTGTAATTCACTTCGCTCACTTTTTCCATTATCTCGTAGGGGCCTTGCCATTTGGCAAGGAATTTACTTTCAACCGTAGGGACAAGTACCAATATCCTATCCCCCGGGGAAAAGGTACGGGTCTTGGCTCCACGGTTGTACACTCTCTGCTGTGCCAACTGCGCTTGGGCCAAATGTTCCTTCACGATGGGCATTACCTGTGCAATTCGATCTTGCATCAGGGCGACATGCTCAATCACACTCCTGTGGGGAGAACTCTCACTTTCCCAAGTTTCCTTGGCAATATCCAACAGCCCTCTTGGGTGTCTCCCATACAGTAACTCAAAGGGGGAGAATCCCGTAGAGGATTGGGGCACCTCCCTAATAGCAAACATCAAATAAGGAAGTAGACAGTCCCAATCCCTTCCATCTCTATCCACCACTTTCTTCAACATTTGTTTTAGGGTTTTGTTGAATCTTTCAACCAGCCCATCGGTTTGGGGGTGATACACAGATGTACGCAATTGCGTCACTTTGAACAATTTACACAGCTCTTTCATAACCCGGGACATAAAGGGTGTACCTTGGTCCGTAAGCAGTTCTTTACAAATACCCACCCGGCTAAAAACAAGAGATAGCTCTTTGGCTATGGTTTTGGCCGAGGTATTTCTGAGAGGGATCGCTTCTGGATAACGGGTGGCATAGTCCATTATAACCAATATGTACTGGTGCCCCCTAGCGGACTTGATTATAGGACCTACCAAATCCATTGCGATTCTCTCAAACGGGACCTCAATGATGGGTAGAGGGACCAGCGGGCTACGGAAATGTGGCATCGGGGCCGACCTCTGACACACAGGGCAGGAGGAACAATAATTTTCTATGTCCTTCATCACCCCAGGCCAATAGAATCTCTGTAATACCCTCTCTCGGGTTTTCTCTGTCCCCAGATGACCTCCAAGAATGTGCCCATGGGCCAACTCCAACACCAACTTCCTGTAAGGTTTGGGCACCACAAGCTGCTCAACGGTTTCTTCTGCCCTTTTTGCCACCCGATACAGTAGGTCCTTCTCTACGCTGAAGTATGGGTAAGTGCCGGTATTATCTGGGTTCACTAACTCGCCATCTATTTTCACTACGTTTTCCCGTGCCTTTATTAGGGCGGGGTCTTTCAACTGTTCTGTGGCAAAGTTTTCCCTGTGAACCTCAAGATCAGAAAACTCCACAGACGGTAGGTTTTCGTCTGAGGAGGTGGGCTCCTCTCCAGTTTCTTGAGTCTCCCCTGCCAATACTGACAAGGGAAATTCCGGAGAGTCCTCACCACTCTCAGGGGAGTTCTGGCTATCACATTCCTGGTACATAGGGGCACCAGTGGGGGGCTCAGGATCATCCCACAGTTCCCAGAACTTCGGAAAATCCCTTCCCACAATGGCGTCATGCGGTAACTGAGATACTAAGCCCACTGGATGAGAGAGGGTACCTTTGGGGGTCTCGAAACACACTGTAGTCACTGGATACTCTCGGGTGTCCCCATGCACACAAATAACGGCTACCTTGCTATTCCCAGAGACCTCTGTTTTAACTAACTCAGCCTTTATCAGGGTCACAAGGCTACCTGAATCCAGCAATACCACAACATTTCTACCATTAATACACATTTTGCATAAATGTTTCTCAGTTCCCCGAATGGCAGTGCATGCGACTGTCGCACACAGCGACTGACGTCTGCCCGTCAGAAAGTCACACTGCATGGGTTCCTCCAAAACCGGGCAATTTGCTGCAATATGTCCCGCTTGCCGGCAGCGGTAGCAAACGATCCTTCTTGCGGCCTCTTGAGCCGCTGATTTCCCAGGCTGTTCTCGCCAAACTTGGGGTAGAGCTCCCACCCTCTCACTCTCTCCACCCTCACCCCTTGGAATCCTCTTATCCGCCCCTGGGGATGGTCTGGTCTTGGGGTGGAAAGTCCGAGTGTCTCTGGAAGAGGCCGTCAGGTTCTCTGTAGCCAAGTATTTCTCCACACGATCCACAAGACCATCGGCCGTCTCTGGGTCTCCATGGCTTACCCACTTTTGGATGGCAGTAGGAAGAGCTCTCAAAAACCGATCCATTACAACACGTTCCACAATCTTTGGTGCGGACAAAGTCTCTGGCTGTAGCCACTTTCTGCTCAGGTGAATGAGATCATACATTTGAGACCTGGGGGGTTTTCCAAGCTGGAAAGTCCAGTTATGCACACGCTGAGCCCGGACAGCCAGGGTGACACCCAGCCTTGCCAATATTTCAGTTTTTAGCATCACATAGTCTTTTGCTTGGTTAGGCTCTAGGTCATAGTAAGCTTTCTGCGATTCACCAGTTAACAGAGGAGCCACTAGTCCAGCCCACTGCTCCTCAGGCCACTTTTCTCTTTCAGCGGTCCTTTCAAATGTGGTCAAAAATACCTCTGGATCATCCTCTCCAGTCATTTTTGTCAATAAACGACTCACCCCAAAGGACGCGGTATTAGTGGGACGGCTTTCCTCACTGGTCTGCGGACGTTGCTGCATTACTGCTTCCATCTGTTGTTGTAGTCTCTGCTCTTGCTTCTGCAACAGGTCTATGAAGCGGGCCTCAGATTGCTGTTGGGCTTGTTGCTGAGCCTCCAGACTCTGTTGTAAAGTTGCAAGGCTCTGTTGATGAGCTTGCTGCTGGGCTGCAAGGCTCCTTTGCAAACCTGCATTTGTCTGCTGTTGATTGGCATTTGCTAGAGCCAGCTGTTTCAGTATCTCCTCCATGCTGGCTTAAAAAAAAACTGCCACTGGTTCTCCACCAACTGTGAGGGGGCTAGCTCGGCAGCGGGTATGTGTGACCCCCGGGATGGGCTCCCCACCCAAAAACAGGCCCAGCAGACGGAGGTTGTGGTTTTCAAAATCAAAAAGGTGCGGTTTATTTTCTATTTACAGTGACAAAAACACAGCAAGGCAAAAAAAACATAAACAAAATAAATCCTGGTCAACTTGACCTCTGACTAAACTTACAGGTTTCCTAACTAACGACTGGGATCAGCCTAGTGCTGTCCTAGTCCCTGGTTTTAAATGTCCAAGCCAAAATATAGCCACACAGGCTTTCTCTCACCGCACAGGGGTTCACTCTCCCTAGACAGTCCACACAGGTCTGCTTCCAGGCATGAGCTAACATCTAATGAAGCTGGGATTTCTTATAGAGGCCTAAATGAGCTGACAAGGTTCAGCTGATCTCATCAACTCCCTGTCTGCACGACGCCCAGCCCTCTCCTTAGAGGTATGAGTCATCCATGAGCCCACTAGCCTTATACAACTCTCCACCTAGTTGTATAAATCGGCGTAAAGCCTGAATCTGGGCGAAATATATCTACCCCCCTGGATGCAACCAGGTGACTTTACCTTCCTGCTGTCACAATATATTTTATATTATTATGTAATGCATCTCCCTTGGCCCTTGCACATTATATAGGGCCATCTGTTTCAGTCATTTTGTCAGAGGGAGAGGAGAGAACCAGTGTTATTGAGGTGCTGTGTTAATTTGGTTATTTTTTCTACTAAGATAAAATAAAGATCCCTTCAATGGTGTGCGGCCGTCCAGGACTGTGCTTTTTCTCTCTACCTATTGCAGAGCCTGCATCTGTAAGTTTGCCATAGGGTGTGTGCTTTAGATGTTCTTGGGCTTGGAGCGGCAATTTTTCTCTGTTAATTTGGTTAGGCAAGATTTATTTGATGTGTTTTTGTGCTTTCAGGATGTCTATTGTGAAGAAGGTGGTTGTGTGTGAGGGTGAGCATGTTGTTATTGTGCATGGAGGAGGTTATCCTGCTGGTGGTGCTGTGTCTGAATGTGAGCCTGTACGTGAACTGGTGGGTGTGTTTGAGTGAGTGAATGTGTGTGGTGGAGAGTCAGGAGGAGAGTCGGAGCATGTAGTTGATAATAAAAGTGGTGTGGGTGCGTTGGAGGGTGGTGATGTTGATGTGCGTAGGAGTAAGTGTGGACGGGAATGGAGTGGAGGAGGAAGGGAGCACTCACACTGTTAGGAGTAAGTGTGGACGGGAATGGAGTGGAGGAGGAAGGGAGTACTCACACTGTTAGGAGTAAGTGTGGACGGGAATGGAGTGGAGGAGGAAGGGAGTACTCACACTGTTAGGAGTAAGTGTGGATGGGAATGGAGTGGAGGAGGAAGGGAGTACTCACACTGTTAGGAGTAAGTGTGGACGGGAATGGAGTGGAGGAGGAAGGGAGCACTCACACTGTTAGGAGTAAGCGAAGGAGGGAGGAAGGAGCTGGATGATTTCTCCATTATTGTGAGGACTCCCGATTCTCAACCTTGGGCTGATGATAGTAGTCATGCCACTGACTCCAAGAAGCCATCCAAAAGGGGGTCACGTTTCTCTGAGAATGAAAATGTAGCTCTTGTGGCGGCAGTTGCCAAAAAACAGGGCATCCTGTTTTCTAATCCATCAACACAAACCAAATGAATGCTGCCTGTTAAGTGCACCCCAGAGTGTATCTGTCATCGGTAAGTAGAAATAATTACATGCACTCTCTACCTTTCTCTTGCTTTTTCTTCATTTTTCTTCCTCTTGCTCTCTCTTTTTTTTTTTTTTCTTCTCTCTGTCTGTCACTCTATTCATCTATCTACATTTTTGTACAATCAAATTTACAAAAACATTTTTGCTTAGTGCAATAAAAATTATTCAGGACTGCTGCTATTCATAAAAGGTGTGTACCCCTTTAACCACTTGCCTACTGGGCACTTTTACCCCCTTCCTGCCCAGGCAAATTTTCAGCGTTCAATGCTGTCACACTTTGAATGACAATTGCGCAGTCATGCAACACTGTACTTATATAACATTTTTTTTCACACAAATAGAGCTTTCTTTTCGTGGTATTTAATCACCATTGTTTTTTTGTTTGTTTTTTGGCAAACAAACGAAAAAAAAGACCGAAATGAAAAAAAAAAGTTTTTTCATAGCTTGTTATAAGCTTTTGCAAACAAGTAATTTTTCTCCTTCACTGATGTGCACTGTTGGGCTGCACTGATGGACACTGATATGGGGCATGGGTGGGCACTGATAGACAGCACTTAAAGGTGACACTGATGAGGAGGCACTTATGGGCACTGATTAGCAGCACTGGTGGGCACAGATTGGCAGCACTGGGACTGCACTGATAATCAGATGTCCCTTTAACACATTCCGGTTATTGTCTCTCCTCACGCTATCAGCGTGAGGAAAGAATTGCCGATAACCGGTTTGTGTTTACATCGTGATCAGCTGTCTTTGGACACAGCTGATCACATGGTAAAGGGCTGCTGTGATTGGCCCTTTATCCCGATCTGTGATCAGCTGTGTTTGGAGCAGGTGCGCAGGCAGCGTAATCAGGGGAGGACATCAATAGAAGCCCTCCTGGCAATGTAAGCCTGCACTGTAGCCGTCTTTTGGCTATAGCGTGGGCCGGAAGTGGGTAATACGGAACCATAAAAAATATATAGTGCTGTCCATATGCTTATCAAATGAATAAATAGGGATTGACAGTAAGGCCACCCATACATGGTTCAAATCTCAGCTGGTTCAGGGCATAGGTATCCACGAGCGCCGAGCTTGTCCTCTCCCGTCAGGCTAGTGGTGTACCTGGTGCTCGTGGATACCTATGCCCTCTGTCAGCGGTTTTATGTGAGTTGTTTTCCTATGTTTTATTTTCAATAAATGCGCCCAGTTTTTACGGGTTTATGCTATGTGTATTTCCTTCCATCAATACCGGCACCCCACAAGTCACTGACCAACCAGACCAGGGAGATCCAAGCATACTGAGAATACACAGCTGGGACATACGCGTTCGGCGCTCGTGGATCAACGCCTATGCTCCCTTTAAGTGAGTTTGATACTGTGCACCTCAGCTATCTCTCCCATGCCTGATAGTTACAGAGTTACGCTATATATTTTTTTTCCTTCATGCTTATGCATCCACATGCATCTTTGTGAGTGAGAACATTTCCACCATCTAAAGGAGAGGATTATTATATGGTCACCCCCCAATGAGTATTTATCCATGCTGGTTATTCTACAGCTGTGAGGTAAGCTGCTTGTGAGCACTGAGGTGGTTTCCACTGAAGATTGTCCTAAGCACGCTAGTATTTCCGTGGTGATGAGACTTTCCTTACACAGGATTTTTCATCTGTCTTTTGGCCTTTTGGCACTGGATTGTGGACCTATAGACTTTAACATATATTTTGTGCCCGTGCATTGGGCCACCAAGTTTTATTGTTTATCATTTTTAGTATCTTTGATACGATACACTTACCTTTTTGGTTATCTATCTTGTTATCACTTTATGTCATGCGTGGTATGTTTACCACCTTGGTTGGTCATTATTCATATTTTTTGATGTCACATATTTTCTACCCTTGAAATTTAATTAGTCACATATTATTTATTTCACCCTTGGCCTGTAGACTCATTTCTCGGCCCTTTCACGTAGCCCTTCTCCTCACATCACAGCGCAGTCACCATCACTTTTATCATATTATATCTGTCTTTTAGGATCAGACCTTTAGGTGCCTGCTGCAGTGTCCCCCTTAATTATTAGTTTGTTAGTGTCATTGTTAGAGACAGCGCGGATGTTCTTTTTCTTTTATATACAAAGCTTTAAAAGCCTTTACGGGTTACCACATTACAATTACACCGGAGGTCTGGTGCTAGATGTATTGCCCATGATCTGATGTTTGTGGTGATTCCTCACATGTGTGGTCGCTGTTTGTGCACTTGCGGGACCGACGTATGAGTTCACCTTTGCTCGTGAGTAACCACCCAAGGCATCCTAATTTTTATTACTTTTTTTTTTTGCCCTGTCTCTTTACATTTTATTTTTTGATCACTTGTATCCATATCACAGGGAATATAACTATCCTATGTGATAGCAATAGGACCTCAGATCTCTCCTTTGCCCAAGATCGATGTGATCAGATGTTTTTTTTTAAACCACTAAGGCCCTGTTCACACCTGATTTTCATGCTTGAAGCTTGTAGCTCTAAAACGCTCAACAAGCCAAATCCCATTAATTTCAATGGCTCCTGTAAACCTCTGAGCATTCTGTCACCTGAAGCAAAACGCCTGTCACTCTTTTTGGCAGATTACAAGCTTTTGGCCCCATAGACTTCAATAAAAATGCCTGAGAACATGAGACTTGAGCATTTTACAAGCGTTTTGTCACTCGTTTTCTACTGAAACAGCAGCTCGCCGGCCCTAATTATGGTACACCTGTGCAGAACAGAAAAATTTGTTTTATTTCATTATTTTTTAAATTTTGTTTTGTTTACTAGTACAGGAGGTACAGGGTGATTAGGGGGTGCCCAGGTACAGCTGGCACACCCCATGTGCACGCCCATGATTGAAGCTTTTAACCACTTGAGCTCTTGAAGGTTTTATCTCCTTCATGACCAATTTGCTATTTAGCACTGTCACTTTAACTGGTAATTGTGCGATCATTCAACACTGTACACAAAATAAATTTATATCATTTTTTTTCACACAAATAAATCTTTCTTTTGGTGGTGTTTTATGACCACTGTTTTTTTATTTTTTGCTATATACAGTGCCTTTAAAAAGTATTGAAATATTCCACATTTTGTAATGTTACAACCAAAAACGTAAATGTATTTTATTGAGATTTTATGTGATAGACCAACACAAAGTGGCACATAATTGTTGTCTGCTGCTGATGGGGGTTCTTGCAGCTTCTTTAGCTCCCATAGCCAGATCTGGCACATCTACCACCTCGGACTGGCTCTCCTAGACCTGGGATCCTCCTATCTCCCATTCCTCCTCCGAGCTGCTGTGGAACGACCAATCTGCTATCTCTTCCAGGGACCTGGACTCCGCTTGCAGTCTGGGAGAACACCAATCTATGGCCCTGTCACATACCTTGTGGCAGTGCCTGACGTGTAGAGGGAGACCTCTCATACAGCCCTGGCTCAAGGGCCACAGGAGTTGCCACAGTGGCCATGAGAGCGCGTGGGGTAAAAGTGCCTGCAAGATCTTCCATTGGTCGCAGAGGTGTGTGCGGCAGGTGCGTCACCAGAGCTGGGCTGGATGGCTGAAGCAGTGGATGGCAGCAAGAACCATAGATGAAGGCACACATCACTTAACCACTTCACATCCCGCCCATAGTCAAATGACATCCACAGATGGGATCTCCCATCCTGGGTGGACATCATATGACGTCCTGGGCTTCCCGGCCGTCTAGGGAGCGCGCGCGCACCCGCGGAATCGCTCGGGACCCGGTACGCATGCCAGCGATTGCCCACGATCACAGCAGGACCGTGGATCTGTGTGTGTAAACACACAGATCCACGTCCTGTCAGAGGTGAGGAGACTGATGCGTGTTCCCAGTACAGAGGAACACAGATCGGCCTCCTCCCCTTGTGAGTCCTCGCCCCCTACAGTTAGAAGCACTCCCTAGGATACACATTTAACCCCTTGATCGCCCCTAGTGTTAACCCCCTTCCCTGCCAGTCACATTATACAGTAATCAAAGCATTTTTATAGCACTGATCGCTGTATGAATGTGAATGGTCCCAAAAATGTGTCAATAGTGTCCGATATGTCCGCCGCAATGTCGCAGTCACTGACCTGCAGCTTGGCGATCTCCCGTGGTGAGCCCTCACTGAACCGGGGCTTAGAAATCCCCTCGGCTCTCCAAAATGTCCCCTGTCAGGAGGGATGTTTTCCGAGAATTCTAATTGGTCGGCGCCGTCACATGGGCAGCGCCGACCAATCAGATCACACGTAGCCTGTCCTGTCAGCGGGGAAGAAGTATAGAGAATGCCGAGGGGATTTCTAAGCCCCGATCCGGTGAGGCGGCTATACCGGGGCTCAGAACGGGAGATCGCCACGCTGCAGGTCAGCGGGACTGGGGGGGTGAGGAGGGGGTAATGTGTAAGTTCACCTTACAGATTTTTCTGTAAAGGTGAGCTTACACTTTAAGTATGGCAGTTCACAGAACAATACAATACAAAATTCCCTAGCACACTTACCAGCTAGCCAGCACAATAAAACAAGTCTAAACTGTTTCAACAATTTGTATTAGGTTTACATTGTATGCATATTTGCAAATATATGTGAAGCCGCACTGCCACGTCAAGGCCCCTCTGCAAAGTGCGGTCCCTAACTCTACTCTAACGTCATTTCCAAATTGAGACATTTATGGCAATAAATAGATTTAGCAGCTAAACTAGTGCTAAAATGTTGATAAAACAGAGGTTTTTGTTGCATATATTTGCAAACATTTGTTACAAAGCACTCCCACAGCAGAGCATGTGGATCTACTTCATTGCTTGTACTTGATCACAGTGACACATCGCATAATCTATTCTGAATCTTGGGTGCTCATAGTGATACACAATGGATGGTGTTTTTTTAAAGTTTGGAAAGTCACCAGCACTTATTTTTACCATTTATTGTGAGAGTAATGTCATATTGTTCCAGTCAATATATTATTGCTGGTTTGCACACAACTAGTGCCAAATGGCAAAAAGAAAAAAAATACTGGCCTCTAACCTCCCCTTTAGGTGATCCAACACACATCTGAATAAAATACTTCCCTCCGACCTCCCCTTGTAGCCAGTCCAACACACGCCTAAAAAAGTACCAGCTCCAACCTCCTTTTTAGGTGATCCAACACACACCTGAATAAAATACTGGCCTCCGACCTCCCCTTATAGCCAGTCCAACACACGCCTAAAAAAGTACCAG
Organism: Rana muscosa; assembly: GCA_029206835.1. Lineage (NCBI taxonomy): Eukaryota > Metazoa > Chordata > Amphibia > Anura > Ranidae > Rana > Rana muscosa. Next base: position 211,969,696 of record CM055128.1, read on the forward strand.
CCTCCAACCTCCTTTTTAGGTGATGCAACACACATCTGAATAAAATACTTGGCTCCGACCTCTCCTTATAGCCAGTCCAACACACGCCTAAAAAAATACCCAACACACCAGGAGACCCCCCCCCCCCCAGGATGTCCTTGGTGTCAGGCTGGTCACATGCCTAACCCTTAAGGTGATGCAACACACATCTGTGTAAAATACTGGCTTCCGACCTCCCTTTATAGCCAGTCCAACACACGCCTAAAAAAGTACCAGCCTCCAACCTCCGCTTTAGGTGATCCAACACACATCTGAATAAAAGACTGGCCTCCAACCTCGCCTTATAGTCAGTCCAACACACGCCTAAAAAAGTACCAGCCTCCAACCTCCTTTTTAGGTGATCCAACACCCATCTGAATAAAATACTGTCCCCTAACCTCCCCTTATAGCCGGTCACACACACGCCCAAAAAAATACCCAACACACTAGGAGACCCCCCCAGGATGTCCTTGGTGTCAGGCTGGTCACATGCATAACCCTTTAGGTGATAAAACACACATCTGAATAAAATACTGGCCTCTGACTTCCCCTTATAGCCAGTCCAACACACGCCTAAAACAATACCAGCCTCCAACCTCCCATTTAGGTGATCCAACACACATCTGAATAAAATACTGTTCTCCCCTTATAGCCAGTCACACACACGCCCAAAAAAATACCCAACACACCAGGAGACCCCCCCAGGATGTCCTTGGTGTTAGGCTGGTCGCATGCCTTGCACCTCTTCCATAGTGTGGGGAAAAAAATCTATGGTCCTGCAACTTTTGCAGGGGGAGCTGATGGCACCTATGGCCTTTGTATTTCTCTCCATCCCTTGCTGGTGAAAGAGAACCCACAATAAAGCTCCTGGTCCTCTTCTGATAATTCAGGCTTCAGTTCTTCATTGTCAGGATCTATGATTTCCTCCATCATCATCTCTGTCGTCAGGTCCATCGGTGGTAACTGTGAAGAGAAGAAACATTATTATTGAAGAATATGTACAATAATAGCCTTTCTATTTGAAATTTTTATGCACACACAGAATATAGAAGATTCAAATACTTACTGTCTCCATGTCAAATGGTGGGATTACTTCCCCAGCCTTCAGTTTCACCCAGTCTACGCCGTTAAAAAATGGGTGGCTTTGCAGATATTTAACATGCATCTCTCTTAGGGTTGATGATTTGCATAGAAGCTATAAAAATATACAAAACAAAGGTTAACATTGGTACAAAGGTAATAACTATGCAATTTTTCTTTAATAAATATTAATAAAATAGCCATTTTCTGTCTGGCTTCAGATGATGTTTACTTACTTTGTCTGCTATGAGGTCCATGAGATCCATGCTGAAATCTTCGGGGAATCTTGGATATTCGTTGCAGATTGAGTCTATGAGCACCTCATCGAAGTATAAGCCGATGCCTAAGTCGGTATCTGAGACGGTGCCTGAGACGGTGCCTGAGACGGTGCCTGAGACGGTGCCTGAGGCGGTGCCTGAGGCGGTGCCTGAGACGGTGCCTGAGGCGGTGCCTGAGACGGTGCCTGAGGCGGTGCCTGAGACGGTGCCTGGGACGGAGTCTGAGACGGTGCCTGAGACAGTGCCTGGGACGGTGTCCGAGGAGGAGAATGGATATTCTCCAGTCGCCATCTCATAGACTATAACTCCCAGGGAGAAATAGTCAGCAGCAAATCCATATGGCATTTCCAAATAGAGCTGTAGAAATATTTAAAAAAAGAATAGTCATTACTGGTTGCTTTACTGACAAGAAGAATGGAAAAGCAAATTGATCCAATACTCACTTCTGGTGCCATGTAGGTTGGAGTGCCGACTATGGACGTCAGGGCATGAGAGGAATGCACATCTGTTTCCGATAAGCCAAAATCTGCGATTCTGACATGTCCACTGCTATCGAGCAGAATGTTTTCTGGTTTGATATCCCGATGTACAATTCCCCTTTTATGAAAGGACTGCAGGCCACAAATGATCTCGGCAGTGAGGAATCTGATAGAGAGATAGAAAAGGTTGATATATAAAGCATTTTTTATGGTAATCCAAGCCAGAAAATAACAAATCATTGATTCTAATGCTCCAATTATCAGGTATAGTCATGTATACTTGCAATAACTAAATCATGTTGAAAGAAAATATTATGATAATGGCAGAATATAGCACAATACATAGAAGTGTTTTATAGGGATATTTGACATCACTAATGAATATTTAACAAATATGCTTTGCGAATTCTCACAGATTGTTTTTTTTTTATGATGGTAAAAGTGTTCAGATATGATTGAATTAAATTTTACAGTCTCTCTTAAAGAGGTTGTAAACGTTTGTGTTCTGTCACCTTAATGCATCCTATGCATTAAGGTGAAAAAACACCTTGCAGTCACGGCCCCCCCTAGCCCCCGTTTTACTTACCTGAGTCCCGAATCTCAGAGGGCGCGATGCCCCGTCGTTCTCCCCATGCCATTGGCTCCCGCCATTGGCCCCCGCTGCCGTCAATCAAATCCAATGACGCGGCCGCTGAGGGGCGGGGCCGAGTCATACAATCGGCAGCTATGGACACCGACTGCATGACGCGGTCACCGGGGGCGGGGCCGAGTCATACAATCGGCGGCTATGGACGCCGACTGTATGGCACGGGAGCGCGCCCGCAAGCTCACCCCCTCGGGATAGAGCTTCTCAGAGGGGGTTAGCTCTTGCAGAGAGGAGCCGCGAGAGCCGCCATGGGACCCCAGCAGAGAACGATCAGGGCCACTCTGTGCAAAACGAACTGCACAGTGATGGTAAGTATCAAATGTTTGTTATTTTTTTTTAAAAGTGAACCTTGAGTGTCACTTTAAAGTGTATGTAAGGCCTAAACAGAAATCATTAAAAAAGCTTCCCCGGTCAATCTAAAACTACAAAAAAAGTTTTATATTTACAAACTAACTTAATTGTCTGGAATCAGTCTCACTAGAAGTTTGCTATGATATGTCTGATGCCTGGGATGTCTGCTTAGCGTGTGATTGTACATGTACGGTCAGAGCTTTGGTAGGACAGATGTACCTACCAAGGTATGACAGAAAGTCATACCTTTCTGCCACAATCTCGTATCTAGGATCTAGGACAAGCCTACACTTTGATGTAATCTCTGTACAGTACCATGTTCTACCTCAATCCCTATTATTATGGTACCCTATTGTCTTACCTAACTTACTGTATTTATTGGCGTACAACACTCACTTTTTTACCCTGAAAATAGAGGGTAAACTGTGCCTGCGTGTTATACGCAGGGGGCTGTGGAAAGTTTTTTTTTCCTGAAACGTCCCTCTTAAAGTTAGGGTGCGTGTTATACACCTGTGCGTGTTATACGCCGATAAATACGGTATATCTTGGAAAATCCCATATGTTATTTGATATATGTACAGTACTGTATTCTACCTCAATCCCTATTATTATGGTACCCTATTGTCTTATCTATCTCATATCTAGAACAAGGCTATACATTGATGTGCTCTATATACAGTACTATGTTATACCCCCATTCCTATTATTATAGTACCCCACTGCCTTACCTTGTCATCTCAATAGTTAATGGTGCCCTTTTGTTTAAGAAGTTCCTCAGGTCTCCACCATTCAGGCATTCCATGACGAAGAATAAGAAATCCTGTGCAGAGGAAAGAAAGATCCAGGTTATAGAAATGATTCGCTATTTGAATTACTATACAGCATTGGTTAGCTTGTGAGAAAGGTTTGTGAGAAAGGTAGGTGTCAGTTACAGAGGAATTCTGAGAGGATAACCATTTAACACCAACCTCTTTCACAAAATAAATAGAAGGTAGAGTCCTACCTTTGTCTGAAAGGTACCGTATCCACGAATGCAGAATGGGCTGGTACAAATTTCCCTCAGTATGTGGCTCTCATTGAGGGCCTCTTTGTAGTCTCCGCTGTTCTTGGTCTGGATTTTGACAGCCAATGGTTTATCAGTAGAGGTGTGTGATGCCAAAACCACCTGCAGGAAATAGGGAGAGAAATAAGACCTGACAATTAGAGAAGTTCATTGACATTTAAAACTTTATTTATGGATCCACAATAATGGTGGAATTAATATAATGGCATTTTTATCATCACAGGGTCTAGAATGGTGAATCAGCTGAAATTCTGGGACATTCTCTCACTCCTGGCTGGAGATATTAGTCAATAAAGAATCCACCAAAAAAGGTGAGATCAGAGAATCCTTCTCTGTTATATAAAGTTAGATGCCTAATTAAATGTTTTAGATGAAATCAGCTAAATACACTGCAGATACATCAAAACAAAATATGTTTAAAATAAGTCTTACAATTTGTTTTAATTAAAAAGCAGCAACAACCTGAATAGAAGACCCTATTCCCTGTCCCCCTGAAGCAAAGGTCTCTCTATAGACCTTTGGCACGTCTCTTTGTGAATGAGAGCCCAGAGCTCTCCAATTAGCTTGGAATGTGAGCTTTGGTGATTGGAGAGCTCTAGCTCTGACTCATCAGGGACATGCTGAACCACTGTAGAGAGACCACTGCTTCACAAGAGGCTCTGCTCTGTAACATGCTGGAAAGCGACAGGCTTTTCTACTTAGCTGCTAAAGAAAAAAATAAGTATAAACCCCTTTTGTGTTAATGCACCTGGAATGGATTTATCTGAATAAAATGAAAATATTATTTTGGGCTTTAAATTGTATGTCCAGCTCTGCAACAGCCACACAGACAGAAATAAAAATAATTTTCTTTAGTAGAGTAGAGGGAAGGGATATTTGTCTGTGTCCTTGTTGCAGATTTTCCATCACTTCCTGTCTGGTGAAACCATTGTCAGCAGGACAGGAAGTGAGGGAAATCTCCCATTTAGCCCTGGATAGTGATAAAGCCAGACAGGGGTTTAGATCCTCTCTCACTATATCTGAACATTTTAAATCAGAGAAAATATTTGACCACTTACCTTTCCAAAAGCCCCCTTTCCAAGAAGGCTATGGAATCTAAAGCCATCCAATGTCATTGGGATGATCCCCTTAGTGCTGGGGCACTGATGGTCACTTCTTGATGGCATCGCAATGTGGATTTCACATTTTGGAGGAGTCTCAATGTGGACTTCACATGTTGGTGGAGTCTCGATGTGGACTTCACATGTTGGTGGAGTCTCAATGTGGACTTCACATGTTGGTGGAGTCTCGACGTGGACTTCACATGTTGGTGGAGTCTCGATGTGGATTTCACGTTGGGTCTCACTCACTGTGGCAGGCCTGCCGTGTGAGCTACATCTGCGGTAAATACCGCGTACATCTGCAATATAAAAAATTGGATTTAGAACCTTCACCTACATTTGATACATTTTTCTTTGTAGAACATCAACTCCATTGCCAGTGACAATAAATAAACCTGCCATAACACAGGGATGACTATTTTTCCCCTTCTTATAAAAATGCCAGTTGCGTGGCACTTAGCCAACTCACTGGATGTGATACTTTCTACAAGTCAGTGAAAGAAGAAGCGGAAACAAGTATTTTAAGTGGTGTGATGATTTGGAGTTAAATTAGAAGGCATAAATGAAGTTGCGAAGATGCAACAGGAAGTAGTTGTGTTACCTGCCTCACTGTGCATTGTGGCAGGGGTAAGTAAATCATCAGACCAGCTAAGAAAATTTACAAATGTATTTTAAAAGAAAAGGAAAGTCTTTGTTAACTGGTAATATTGCTCAGAAAGTGTGTAAGTTATCCCTAAGATCAGACAGGAGATGGGTCACAGTTACTGTTTGTTTAAATGCAGTGTGACGTGAAGTTTGGCTTCAAATTGGTGGTGTATCTAAATCTGCAAGTATATTATCTAACACTCCCCTCCCCCTAGACTGGCAGTGCTGCTGTCTGCTGTGCCACTCCAATGACACCCAACATCAGGAATTGAGCATAATTCTCAGTGCTATATCGCACACAGACTGAGTGAGGATATAGAAATCATGGAGGACAAAAATCTCCACCAATGAAATTCCAGTTACTGGACCACCTAACTGACACCCCCCACTGACAGTGACTGTTTATTATGATCTTTGGCAGACATGTGCAGGTGCAGGATGAAAATATTTGTTTTGTTTCGATTCGGAAAATTCGGAAGATGGTTTTTTATATATATATATATATATATATATATATATATAAAACCATCTTCCGAATTTTATATAGAATGAATTTGAATAGAAAAGATTAGAATGGAATAGAAAATAACATGAAATAATAGACTAGAAAAACAATAGAACGGAATAGAATAAAATATAATATTTTATTTTGTTACTATTGTTACTACAAATTCGTTACTTATGTAATTCGGTAATTCGGATGCATCTGAATAATGAAAAATTTGTCCGAATTTCGATTCGGAACGAGACGAACTGCACATGTCTAATTTGTGGAAGAAGCTTTCATTGTTAGAAATTAACAGAGACATTGCCCTACAGTCCAAGGAGACCAGAGAGCTGCTAACAGTTCTAAACCCTGCAGGGTTGTGTTTTGTAAGATTTACTATAATTTGAAAAAATCTGCAGATTGGTGTTTACAAGACACAACCCAGCAATTCTAATGTGGACCAGGCTTGTCTTCTTCCCATCCACTATGTGATTTACTCCCCACACTGCTTGTTCCAATGCATTTCTATCCAGGACCATATGTGCCAGTCACTGTGCCCTGTCCATGGCCATCCCTATACATATTTACATATGGGAATTTCACCTGTCACCAATAGGGAAAAGTAGAAAATGTATCTATCAATATATTCACAATACTCACCACTCCAATCCTGGGGTGGGCCATAGACTTTATAGCCAACACCAAAGCATGCAGCGGCGGTGGCTCTAAAGCATTTGCGCAGAAAAGCTTGAGCCCGCTTTATCTTTGTGGGCTCCTTAGTTGGGGTATCTGCAGGCTGTTCAATGATACCTCCTTCCATAGCTGGTCTTCCAGTGGTCTGTTTATCTTTGGTGTTATTGTGATAAACAGCCTTTTTACACTGAAAAAATCTCATTCTGAAGAATAATCCAAGTACGCTTTAAGCGTGAGAGAATGAAATTGCAATACAATTGAATCAAACGAAATCACTAGAATGAAATCGCAAGCAAAATATCACCAGATAAACAAAACACGTCTGCACGGTTCAGCAATCACTCTGGGACTGGCAGGATCCTACTGAGAGCTTCCTTATATAGGGGGCAGGTGATGACATCACAGATTGTTTTTTCAAATATCTGGCACTCTGCCCAGACTAACTGACATTTTATTTTTAGATCTCTGGCACCCAGCCAAGAATAACTGGCATGTTTCTCCAGGTGTGTTAGCTTTGTGAATTCAGCCTCTAGGCTCAGTAAACAGATCTCACATACCAAATTATTTTTTATAGCAAGAACACTTATTGTTATCTCATATATATATATATATTCTTATTCTTATTATAGCCAAATTTACCACCCTAACTCCTCCCACAGTTTTTATACTACATAGACAAGTAATATACTTAAACGTTTCGCCGAATCGTTCACAAAATATTGTCGTTTTTGCGGCGAAATTTGTCCCATAGGAATGAATGGCGAAACTAGAGTGTGAGCTGACAAAATCTGAAAAATCAGGACATGATTTCTAACCTGCCACCACTCCCTCATTTTTAAGCCCACCTACACAAATTTTATATCAAAACGTTTAGCTATCCCTGCTGCCACTACACGTGTCCACAGCTAAGCCATAGTCCTTACAATTTTCACAATATGATGATTTGTTTGCAACTCACGCCACCCATTGACATTCATTGTAACTTCCCTCTAGCCACTTCAAATTTGAAGGGCAATTTCTAAACTGCGACTGTGCCTTTAATTTTAATATTTCAGAGACATACTATATATAAAAATGTAGGTCTGGGTCTTGTGATTCTCACAATATAAAGCTCTTCGCTGTAGGATTTATAGTTTTTAAAATACGACCGTTTGAAGAATGGCAAGTATTCAGGAGAGGCTGAAAATACTGTGACCTGTGGTTAGAACCTGCATAAACAAACATTGGTTTCCTTGGCAACGCTGAGGGAATTATAGCTCCTCCCACACAGCTCGGAGGGGAGTTTCTGAATCACAAATTGTTGTAACATGGAGGTTGGCTGTGTTGTCTTTCCCTCAGGACACAGTATGTTCCCAGTTGGGGTGTCTGGGGGGGAAAGACAAAGCACGTCGCCTCTTATTTCTCTAAGACATTTCTAATGTTCAACTTTGCTTAGTCTTTTGATTCTGTTATCTGTAAATTAATTACTATGTACCTCTACTATGTACTGTAATACGACGGATACTGTTTTCCACTGTTTATGACCCCCCCCCCCATGAAAAAATAAAAAGTAAATTTTGAAAAATAAAAATAATAAATTAACCACTTAAGGACCGGACCAATACGGACCATAATGACCAGAGGTGATTTCACAATTTGGCACTGCGCTGCTTTAACTGGAAACTGTGCGGACATGCGATGTTGTACCCAAACAAAATTTGTGTCCTTTTCTTCCCACAAATAGAGCTTTCTTTTATTGGTATTTGATTGCCTCTGCAATTATTTTTTTTTGCGATTTGAATGGAAAAACACAGAAAATTTAGAAAAAAAATGATATTTTCTACTTTTTGTTATAAGAAAAATCGAATAAACTCAATTTTAGTCATACATTTAGGCCAAAATGTATTCAGCCACATGTCTTTAGTAAAAAAAATTCAATAAGCGTATATTTATTGGTTTGCGCAAAAGTTATAGCGTCTACAAACTAGGGTACATTTTCTGGAATTTACACAGCTTTTAATTTATGACTGCCTATCTCATTTCTTGAGGTGCTAAAATGGCAGGGCAGTACAAAAAAAACCCAAATGACTCCATTTTGGAAAAGTAGATACCCCAAGGAAATTGCTGAGAGGCATGTTGAGCCCATTGAATATTTTTTTTTTGTCCCAAGTGATTGAATAATGACAAAAAATAATAATAAATTAGAACAAGTTGTCACAAAATGATATATTGCTCACACATGCCATGCATGGTTATATGTGGAATTGCACCCCAAAATACATTTTGCTGCTTCTCCTGAGTATGGGGATACCACATGAGTGGGACTTTTTAGGAGCCTAGCCGCGTAGGGGACCTCGAAAACCAAGCACCGCCTTCAGGATTTCTAAGGGCGCAAATTTTTGATTTCACTCCTCACTACCTATCACAGTTTCGAAGGCCATAAAATGCCAAAATAGCACAAACCCCCCCCCAAATGACCCCATTTTGGAAAGTAGACACCCCTATTTGCTGAGAGGCATGGTGAGTATTTTACAGCTCTGATTTGTTTTTGAAAATGAAGAAAATATATATATTTTTTTTTTCAATTTTCAAAACTTTGACAAAAAGCGAGATCTTCAAAATACTCACCATACCTCTCAGCAAATAGCCTGGGGTGTCTACTTTCCAAAATAGGGTCATTTTGGGGGGGGGGGGGTTTGTGCCATCTGGGAATTCCATGGCCTCCAAAACTGTGATAGGCAGTGAGGAGTGAAATCAAAAATTTATACCCTTAGAAATCCCGAAGGCGGTGCTTGGTTATTGGGGTCCTGTACGTGGCTAGGCTCCCAAAAAGTCTCACACATGTGGTATCCACGTACTCAGGAGAAGAAACAGAATGTATTTTGGGGTGTAATTCCACATATGCCCATGGCATGCCCATGGCATGTTTGAGCAATATATCATTTAGTGACAACTTTGTGCAAAAAAAATAAAAATATTTTTTTTTCCCGCAACTTCTGTCAATATAGAAAATATTCCATGGACTCAACATGCCTCTCAGCAAATAGCTTGGGGTGTGTACTTTCCAAAATGGGGTCATTTGGGGGGGTTTTGAACTGTCCTGGCATTTTATACACAACATTAGGAAGCTTATGTCACACATCATCCACTCTTCTAACCACTTGAAGACAAACCCCTTTCTGACACCTTTTGTTTACATGAAAACATTTTTTTTTTTGCAAGAAAATTACGTTGAACCCCCAAACATTATATATTTTTTTAAGGCAAAGGCCCTACAGATTAAAATGGTCGGTGTTGCATTTTTTTTCACACAGTATTTGCACAGCGATTTTTCAAACGCATTTTTTAGGGAAAAAATACACTTTTTTTATTTATGTTTGATGAAATAAAAAAGATGATCTTAGGCCGAGTACATGGATACCAAACACGACATGCTTTAAAATTCCGCACAAACGCGCAGTGGCGACAAACTACATACATTTTTAAAAGCCTTTACAGGTTACCACATTAGATTTACAGAGGAGGTCTTCTGCTAAAATGACTGTCCTCGATCTGATCTTCGCAGTGATACCTCACATGCATGATGCAATTGCTGTTTACATATGACGCCAGACCGACGCTTGGGTTCGCCTTTGCGCAAGAGCAGGAAGGGACTGGGGTGCTTTTTTTTATTTTTTTATTGATTTTGCTTTTTTATTTTATTTTTAAACTGTTCCTTCCATATTATTTTTTTTTATCATTTTTAATGTAAATATCCCCTATGATAGCAATAGGTAGTGACAGGTACTCTTTTTTTGAAAAAACTGGGGTCTATTAGACCCTAGATCTTTCTTCTGCCCTCAAAGCATCTGACCACACCAAGATCGGTGTGATAAAATGCTTTCCCAATGGCGCTTTTTATAACCGGGGGGGGGGGACTAATTAGCCGCTAGGATTGCTTTTACATGAAAGCCGGCCGCTGGCTGAAAAGAATGATACCAAGATGATAGCTAAACCCGCAGGCATCATTCTGGTATAACCAAAGTCTAGCAACATACCAGTACGTTGCTGGTCCCTGTTGGCTGAACGGAAAAAAGGGATTGATCGGTGGGTATGCCCACCATTAGAATACCTCCCTTCATTCACCCACTTCTAATGATGGGCATACATGCACCATTTATATATGCCGAAGCATGGGGTCATCCTCCCGCAAAAGTTATGCCGCATACACACGGTCAGACTTTTCCACGGGCAAGCCTCCATCGGAATTTCGACCATATGTACAAGGCATTAGGAGCAAAATCGCTCCTCCGCCCCTGCTGTCCCCATGCTTCGGCATATATGTTCTTTTTTTTAACTGTGGTGGTGAAATCACCTCCTACAGCACTGGAGTCGCAGGGATTAGGCCTGTCTCTGCGAACGCTGCAGTTATGTGTGTTGTGTTTTGTAAGTGACAGTAATCGATCGATACTGCACTTGGGTGACCTGGACTGGACGGAGGGGCAAAACGCAGGTGCTAGCAGGGATCTGAGCTGATCCCACTAACACTGCGTTTTTGGGAACCCTAAACTGCTGGGGATGCTAGTATAGATCTAATCAGATCAGATATTGATCTGTTCAGATACTATACCACTAAGGGAGGTGTATGCTTCACGCGTGGGTGTTAGCGCTACTGGCACTAACCTGACGCTGTCTGGGGTGTGACGCAGACCCTCTCTGATGCTAAAATCTAATTGATATCACCCGCCGGGTATATAACCTTTATTGGGTTATATACAGCGGGTGCCCTGACACTATAAAAAGCAAACTAACTAACCAGCGTCACCCGTAACACTTATACGGTGATTACTGGTGAAAGGGTTAACTAGGGGCAATCAGGGGGTTAAAACCTTTATTAGGTAATATATGGGGGTACCTGACGCTATATAAAAACCTGACGGGGAACCTAAATAACGAAATAACTAACTGGCTAACCAGTGTCACCAGTGACACTTATACGGGGATCACTGGTGAAGGGTTAACTCTAGGGGCAATCAGGGGGTTAAAACCTTTATTAGATAATATATGGGGGTACCTGACGCTATAAAAACCTGGCGGCGAACCTAAAAAAATAACTGACTACCTAGCGGCACCAGCATAACGAATACAGCGATCAGAAAAACGATCGCTTAGTGACACTGGCAAAAGGGGGTGATATTGTTACCTGGGGGGCGATCAAGGGGTTAAATCTTTATTAGGGGGGGTTAGGGGGCTACCCTGGACCTACACTAACTGCCCTGACACTTTTACAGTTACAAATGTCACTGTTTGCAGTAATCAGTAAATAAATGATCACTGCAATCAGTGACACTGTGACTGGGGGCGACTGGGGGGGGGGGGGGCGATCGTGTTCCTATGTGTGCCTATGTGTCAGTGTAGTGTTTGTGCACTAACCTGACATCTTCTCTCCACGGCGCTCGGTATATGTGAGCGCCGCAGGAGAGATGACATCACTTCCTCTGCCTGTGTTTACATTACACAGGCAGAGGAAGCATTTCATTCGCCGGGAGTGATCGTGAGGGGGTGGCCGGAAACCAATGGCCGTCCCCTCATCACTGATCGCTTCTGGAGCGATACCGACCGCCTTCTTAACCGAGGGGGGTCCGGTTGGACCCCCTACCCATACGAAGGCAGTCACGTACAGGTACGTGATTGTGCCTGTCCGTGACATTTTGCCGACGTATATATACAGTGAGCGGTCGTTAAGTGGTAAAAAAAAAAATAATTTTTAAAAAAAATAAAGATTTTTGAAAAAAACATTTAAAAAAATATATATATTTTTTGAAAACAAAAATCATTTTGAAAAAAAAAAAACATTTTTGAAAAAATTGTTCCGCTCTTTCAACTAATGATGGAACTTCTTCAATTTTTTTCTACTATTTCCACTTTTTAAAATATTAAGCTTTTTAACACTTTTCACAGTTACTCCAGCCACTCCAACCACACAACAGTTGCTCAAGTCACTTCACCCAGTTACTCCGCCCACTCCAGTTGTAGACTGCTGGTGGAGGCAAGAACACGTCACACAATTTCCCCAGAAATTGTAGCTTTTCTAGTTATTATTAAAGTGATATTTTTGATTGATATTTAAAATTTACAATCCCATGGCTTAAATAAAGATCTTTATTCCTAATTCACTGTGAATTGAGTCTTATCACTTTATATAAAGCTTTCCTGTAGGTCATATATTTTAATTTCTGTCCCGCTTTTATTTTTATTTTTTTTATCATCTTTTAATTTATCATTATTACCCAAAATAATTGCCTTTTTTATTTTTTTTCTGATGCTTTCAGTATTTCTTTAGTAGTCAGTCTCAAAACCCCACCTCCTAACATCAGTCTGAGCTCTTTTTAAACTCTGGTGCAGTCTAAGCCTATGTTCACAATGCTCTGTGGCAAAAAAATAAATAATCTGATGCGTTTCCAGTGCGTTTTCTGGTTGCCTACATCTATGAAAAATGTACATGTATCTAAACAAAACGCTCCAAAAATGCAAACGCGTCGCATTTTTGATGCATTTTTGCAGCGTTTTCTATTCAATTCAATGGGGAGTTGCTTTTTTGGCGCAGTTTTGAAAACTGCACCAAAGATGCAGCATGCAGGACTTTTCAAAACGCATTGCACCCAGTGGTGTGAAGAGTCTCAAAGGGTTTAAAAGAATACATTTGTATTGCGTTTTTCTTGCAAGGTAAGAACACAGGAAAAATGCATCAGTGTGAAAGGACCCTAAACCCAAAACAAACCTGTAATAATTAAACAACAGTGCCTGTGTAGCGGGTATTTGAATTTATGTGAGGACTCTGGGGGTGTGGGGTTCCTTGGGGTCCCTGGGTGGCGCTGTTGCCTTGGACCGGAGCTGAACTCACACCGCAAACGGTGCCTTTTTGTCCTCCCCTGGAGCTGGTACAGCGGGGCGGGGAACCCGCTGTGACACAAAGGGAGAGGTCACAAAAGGGACCTTCGGGGAGAGAGTCGGGGGACGTGGCCGCACCCAGGCACCTTCAGCTTGGGTGCTGGCGTTCCAGTGTTCCAGGCCTGGGCGCCCTTGGCCTAGCTGGAGCGGAGATGGAGTCTATCTCAGGCGCCTTTAGCCTGGGGTGAGGTACTATGGCAGATGCCTGGGGCTCAGTACCTTCGACTGAGTTCCGCGAGGGTGGAGGAATCCGAGGGGGCCCTAACTCCTTGGGTGCCCGTGTCTGAGTTCGTGAGGACTGGTGCGCAGTAACTTCTCCAAAGAGTCTGGCGTAGCATCGCTGGTGACGGAGAGGCCTCCATATCTCTCTTGGACGGATTTCTTCCTCTGACAGGGGCAAAGCGAGCGAAGGTAATTCATATTCTATATTATTCTATATTACCTAGTCAGTGGCAGTGCCTATTCACCACTGGTGACAGCACAGTGGGCAGCAGCAAGAAGGGAAAGGATTGTGCCTCGATCTGTCCCCATTTTCCGAAGGAGAAAGATTGTTTTATTGCTTGGCAAGAAGAATAAAACTGAGTTGGACCTATTCACTGTGTGGAACTTGGGTTACTAAGCAAAGCAGTCAGGGACGAAGGACTGGACTTGACTCTAGGACACCTACACAAAAGCCCAATCTTCTGGCCTTCACCTCTTAGCTACGGGAGGACATGGGCCGTGGTGTGTCTCATCTCTCTCTCTCCCAGGTACCCCTAGACAACAGCCATATAACCGATAAAGCAAGGGAGAGGGGTGAGGCCGCTACACCTGTAATATGACACTATCAGAGCTATAGACAGGAGAGGCTGATGATGCAATGTTGTATAAATAATTTGTCTCTGTGCTTTCTCTCTCTTACTGGTTGGATGTGGTTATATCCAGTCTTCCTTATTTTATCTTTCAGATGGTATGTAGGGGATGATGGGGACTTCTGTAGACAAAATAGTTATTTACTAAACACAAAACATATCCTACATTGTACTTGTTTCAGAAAAGACTGATAAACAATAAAGGCTTTGGGAGGACACAACAAATTGATCTCTGTACATTTAATTGCTTTGGGCAAACAGTCGCTATAGAAAACATTAGTTTCAAGTGGGACTTTTACTTCTAGATAGGAAATCTGTTACTAGTCTTGAAACATGCTGTCTATGTCAGTGATTTTTTGGATGGTATTTGTGTGATAAAAAAAAAAAATAGGAATAAAGAGAATGAGCGTCTAATGAACTCTGAGCAGCGCTGAGCTGCTCTCGGGCTGTCAGTGTGGAGGAGAAAGATTAGTGAAAGTGTGCCTATCCATTGGGTGAATGGTGAATTCCTAAAAATGTCCTGGTGGACACCATAGATACACCAGTGACCCGCCTTAACAAGAATACCACTAGACTGGTTCAGGGTGCACCCACCTTTTACGGTTCCACCGAAAGGCAACTAGAGACCCTCCTTAAATCCCAGTTTCATTTGACTGGTCTTGCCCTCTCACCTGTACCAACAGTGCCTTTAATTTGTCAAGCTATGTCACAATGGATCCAATGCTGGAGTAGGCCCTGTTTCCTGGAGCAGATGGGACACATGTCTGGAGCTTTGTGCTTTAATTGTGACGGCTCAGTATAAGAATCTAAACTGGTTTCTTGCATGGGACTGATGTTCATTCAGATGCGCATAGCAATCTCATGCATGGTTGGGACACTGATACTGCATCCAAATAGCATTGGACTTGCTTAACCTTTGCCTCAACACAGAAGGTCTGCGAGGGCTAGAGGAATCCCACCATTCTATATCTACTTAAGCAGGGGGTGCTCGCCAGTCTTCCGATCCTGACTCTCACTTAGCTCAGCCTCATAGGGCTCAAAGCCAGAGGTCGGCCAACCCATCTGATAAATCTCCTGCATTTTACAAGCGGGGGGCTGACGTTGCACCTGAACATGTCCTTTGGTACTTGCCTGTCCAGTATTTGGGTGCAGAGGACCAACCTTTTACCTCCCAGGCTAACCTCCTATCCTTAGCACCTCCTTCAGTTGCTCCTCACTATGCCCCTTGTGCTGCCGCACCAGCCAGAGAACTTTTCTCTGGATTCCTGAATCCTGGGACCCCTTTTTCCTGTCCATATTCGGATTTTGAAATTGTATCTCATCTGACCACTCACTCCCTTCCTCAGAAGTTCCTCTGTCCTTGGATTCTGTTAAACATTAGACATGTGCATTCTTTTTCGTCCGAATGCATTTTCGTCCGAATTTCGGGTATTTTCGTTATCGTTTTAACAAACGAAAACGAACGCGCAGAATCCGAAATCTGAAAAATCCGACATAAAAAAATGCTTTATTTTAGTTTTCGTTGCTACAACAGTTCGATATAGATAGGAGATTCGACATGACGCTGACAATAGCGATCTGTGTCTATCGAACCTGTGGTCGAATGTGCCTGACCTTAAGGCCCGGTTCACACTGATGCGCTGTGATTTTGGTCTGTTTTTTGTTCATTCTGAGGTGCGAATTTTACCGCAAATTTACCACGATTTTACTGCGATTTTAGCGGGAATTTCAGGAGTGGGACATAGCTGTGATTCATGTTCTAGCCAATGGAATCATAGTGTAAAAAAAAAAAGGTGTTAACTTCCTGTGTACTTCCTGGATTTTGTGGAGAATCGCGTGGTGTAATGCACACATATGTGAACCATCATTGCGATTCCAGAACGATTTACATTGATGTCTATGGAGACTGAATTCGCAACGCAACGCAGTAAAGTTGGACAAGACCCTATTTTTTATCGCATTCGTAGAGGAATCGCAATGCATGTATGTGAACGACCGTTATTGAAAACAATGACTTTAGGGATGACATGCGAATTCAAAGTGTTTTTGACGCATCGCATTCGTTATGAACTCGCACAAGTGTGAACTGGGCCTAACTCTATTAGTCCAAGATTATTCTACATAGAGAGGAAAGATTCGACATAGAAAGAAAAGATTCAACATTATAGAGACAATGTTGGGGTAGACCATTCGACATGAACGACGAAGATTCGACGAAGCAGCGAAAAACATACAAACGTTGAATCTGTCATGGAAGGCTTATGGTGTCTGTCGAAAGTTCTAAGAAGATTCGACAAGGAGTTAAACTGTACAACGCCGCTATCGTACATTTCCGGTCAAATGCTCGGCCCATGGGCTATAGAAGAATTTGAATGTTGGTTGACTAATGTAGTAATAATAATTTATAAATATAATTATTACTAGTGTCATACAACATTAGAATTCTTCTATAGCTTGAAGGCGGAACATTCGACCGGAAATGTACGATTGCGGCGTCGTACAGTTTAGCTGCTCCGTCGAATCTTCTTAGAATATTCGACAGACACCATAAGCCTTCAATGACAGATTCGACCTTAAAGTGGAGGTTCACCGGAATTATTTTTTTTTAAAAGCCAGCAGCTATAAATACTGCAGCTGCTGACTTTTAAAAAATGGACACTTACCTGTCCAGGTCGCCCGCGACGTCGGCAGCCGAAGCCGAGCTACCGCTAGGCTCTCGGCTTCCCCCGCCGCCACCCTCGGTGAGGGAATCAGGAAGTGAAGTGCTGCGGCTTCACTGCCTGGTTCCCTACTGCGCATGCGCGAGTCGTGCTGCACCGTCCTCACTGGTCCCCGCTGTGTCCTGGGAGCCGTGTGTTTCCCATAACACAGCTGGGGGGGGGGGTGACACGAAGGGGCGGGACTCCCGCGGGAGTCTATACCCGGAAGTGGTGCAAATACCTGTTTTATACAGGTATCTACACCCCCTCCCCCCTGAAAGGTGCCAAATGTGACACCGGAGGGGGGGAGGGTTCCGAAAAGCGGAGGTTCCATTTTGGGTGAAACTCCGCTTTAATTCATTCTGATTTTCGGACGAATGCATTTTTTAACGAAACAAAATAAATAAAAATGAATTTCAGGAGTAACTAAATGAATTTATTTTTCGGACAAAAACTAAATTCCGAAACAAAATATTTCAGTGTGCACATGTCTATTAACTTGTTGGAGCATGGGCCATGTACAAATGACGGCCACAAGGTGGCTCTAGAAATCCGGGAGGCCATCAATAGACGGCCTCAGCTCCTCCGGCCACTGGGGAGCGCGCGAGCCCGGCGCATCACTGAGATCACTGAGATGCCTGAGATGCCAATGCGCGTGCCTGGCAGCCGCGATGTCCGCCAGGTACCCGCGATCGGCCGGTACACAGACAAAGGATGTGGATCTCTGTGTGTAAACACGGAGATCCACGTCCTGTCAGGGTGAGGAGACCGATGCTGTGTCCCTTGTACATAGGGACACAGATCGGTCACCTCCCCCAGTCAGTCCCCTCCCCCCACAGTAACAATCACTCCTAGGGAACACACTTAACCCCTTCCTCGCCCCCTAGTGTTAACCCCTTCCCTGCCAGTCACATTTATACAGTAATCAGTGCATATTTATAGCACTAATCGCTGTATAAATGTGAATGGTCCCAAAAATGTGTCAAAAGTGTTTGATGTGTCTGCCATAATGTCGCAGTCCCAATAAAAATCACAGATCGCCGACATTACTAGTAAAAAGAAAATAATAAAAAAAAAAAATCATAATTCTATCCTCTATTTTGTAGGCGCTATAACTTTTGCGCAAACCAATCACTTTACACTTATTGCGATTTTTTTTTACCAAAAATATGTAGAAGAATACGTATCGGCCTAAACTGAGAAAAAAAAAACGATTTTTTTTTTAAATTGGGATATTTTTTATAGCAAAAAGTAAAAAATATTGTGTCTTTTCAAAATTGTCGCTCTTTTTTTGCTTTTAGTGCAAAAAAAAAAAAAACGCAGAGGTGATCAAATACCACCAAAAGAAATCTCTATTTGTGGGAAAAAAAGGACGTCAATTTTGTTTGGGAGCCACGCCGCACGACCGCGCAATTGTCAGTTAAAGCGACGCAGTGCCGAAAGCTGAAATTTTGCCTGGGCAGGAAGGGGGTATATGTGCCCAGTAAGCAAGTGGTTAAACATGCTTTATTACACAGTACCCCGCAACATCATTTGGTGGCACCTACTACTACTACTGTGTCAAAATTGTGGGATTCTCATCTGACCTCCCCTGAGGAGATTTAGCTTTTTGGACCCTTGCACTTAGCCTTCCTTGGAAGGGCATAATGCCTGCAAGATTTGACCAGATAGGACCTTAAAGGTGTCTGTTTTTGGTTGCTCCCTGTCAGGCAAATCTGTTAAGCTCAAACCTTTGGTAAAAAGGTCTACACCCTGTGTGCCACTGGGCTCTTTCTTAACAGAAGTTTACCTATTTCTCCAATCAGAGAAAACCGCCCTCAGTATCATCTCTCCTTCCCACATTGTCTCTATGAACCAGGTAGTCCCTAGCATGACCCATCAGTCTCTTCAAGAGTGTGGTGGTCTCTTCCTCTCACCTCAGGGAGACCTCTATTCCCGGGGTGTCCCCATTCTTAAGCCTTCAGTCTGGCTCCCCAGAACAGATGGTTTCCTCTTCATCAGGGGGCCTCACCTTGAGTTGGCTTCTCAGGTTGGACTTTGTTGGATATCACCTAGATGGTGCAGTACCTTTGCATCCTGGGAAGGTGTAGGAGTCCTCCCTGTGACAAGCAGTCAGGTCCCTGTGTTCGAAAAACCCTAAAAGTACTACCCTCAACTGCACTGAGTTTCTTTAAAACAGTGCCTTGGCACTTAGCTTTCCTCCATTGGTTGTTTCTGCACCAAAGGGAGAGGGTTGCACACCAGGATACTCCACATCTCCTACGTAGCAAGCAGAAATCAACTCTAGATGGCTCTGTGCCCCCTGGATTGTCAACAAGTAGAACATGTTGGGATCTTGTTGCAGGTACCCCCTGTTGGGTATAGAGTGCATCCATGGAGACCTTTTTGGTTACTGATCACCCAGAGATAGGTCATTCTTCCGTGGCTGATCCACAGCCTCTTGAGGAAGATTTATCAGGCACTGTACCTCCCTTTGTTCTGTTCTGAATCAGGGGAATGTTCTTAGTAGTATAGTTCCTGTCACTCGATCAATAGCTATGAACGCTTTCTTTAGAGACATATATGTATGCTAAATTTGATGGTTTTGATTATCCTCATTTTCTTCTGGTACCCCCTGTAGCGGGGTGTTCCCCTATATTGGGAAGAAACTACATTACCCATAACCCCATTCTTGTTGTGACGTTCCACCGCAGAGACTCATGGGAGGGGTTATAAAAGGAAGAGGCGGGGCCGGGCTCGGCCTCTTTGGCGACACGAGACTTCACGGACGGATCCTCCTGTGCGGATGTGTCGGAGGGGCAAGGCCTGAAGCCTGAGGCCTTGCTCTGCACCGAAGAGCCTTCCATCCTCCCCTCTGCGAGCCTGGGTGGCATCTGACTTTGTGAGCTACCGCCTTGTCGGATCGGGGACCCGATCGTTGGAGAGATCGAGAGTGTGTGACACGGCCGGTGGAGGTTTTCCCGGACTGGATCCGTAGTCCGGCGGGTGAGAGGGCATAAGCCCAGCTTAGATACTGTATAGGCCTATAGTTTGCCTTGGCCTACAAGTTATTTTCATACCCCTTGGATTACAAAGTTATACTCTGTTTAAGTGCACCACCATTACAGACCTGCCGGTGAAGAAAGAAGGACTAAGCTAAATATTAGAACCAGGCCTGGTGGGGATTCTAGCGTGTTTGATTGCTGCGCCATAGGGCACTTAGTTAACGGTCGCCCGTATGGCGCACTTGTAGCGTGTGTTACTATATAGTGTGTTAGAGTGGCAGGACGCTGCCCTTAGGAGTGATTGTTTAGAACTGTGATTATTGTTACCCCTTTTATTCATATTGAGAATTGATGAGTAAAACACTTTACCTATTACAATTCATTACTGTGTCCTTGCTTAGTTATTCTATTGCATAGGACATATCATTGATTGTTAGTACTAGCTGTGCCAGAAGGGGATAGAGCCTATTGCCGGGGGTTGGCGGAGCTGCACTCAGGGCCCAAAATCTAATTCTGCGGCCTCCTTAGTTGGAGGTATCGCTACACGTGGGGGTTCTCGTCCGGGATCCTGATGCAGCAAGCGAACGCCAGAAGTGCCGGCATGGACCCCATGGATCCAAGAGCGGTAGAAGAGTGGTGCAAAGCCGCTAATACAGAGCCAAAACAGTCGATAGCCATTAGCCTTCCTGGCGAGAAATGGTCAAGTGAGACGGTAGAGGAACTGCTGAGTTCAGTGTCCCCAGATCACACACCGTGGGTGATAGACATGAAGACAGACCCAAACATCTCATATCAATATGCATTAGTGGAATATTGGGACGGGATGCCAGAGGCCTGTAAGCACAAGTGTCTGCGGACGCCAGACAACAGAACATTTAGGCTGGCGCACGCAATAACTGTAGAAAGGGAACCATCCCCTACGGGATCGCCACAGGCTGCGGCCCGAACTACACCTGAAAGAGAAGACAGGGCGCCACCTCCGGTGGCACCTGCATCGGCCACTGCTATATCACCAGAACTGATAAATGCAATAGGGGATTTGCTAGCCAAATGTCAGAAGACAAGTACGGTGCATGTGGAAACTAGCTACCGGAGACTAAAAATATTCTCAGGGAAGCTCCCTGTCCCGGCAGGGGAAGAAGATTTTGATACTTGGGTGGAACAGGCATTACAGGCAGTGGAGGCATGGGAGGTGCCGGAGGCACAGAAGAGGCAGCGAGTGTTAGAAAGCCTTAAAGGTGCAGCAGCAGAAGCAGTGAAAAGTTTCCGGTTTGGGAATGCAGGGTGCACGGCGCAGGATTGTCTAGCTATGCTGCAGGAAGAGTTTGGTCAATTAGACAAGGTGACAGAGACGGTCTACCAGTTTGAACACACTTTCCAAAAACCGGAGGAGAAACTTTCCGAGTATGTCAGAAGGCTAAACAGGCTGCTGTGCAAGATTGTGTTAAAGAAAGGGATGAAGCCCCAAGATGCCGATGCGGCAAGAATGAAGCAAGTCTTAAAGGGAGCGCTACGCTCCGATCCAGTCTGGCTGCACCTGAAAACCTTGGGAGGAGGAATGTTGCTGACTTATGCTGATTTAATAAAAATTATCAGAGATGAGGAGGCGCTGCAACAGGACCAGCAGAAGGATAAGACAAGTGTTGTACCCGCACAGGTGCTGGTCAATCCAGTGATGACCCCTGAAAGAGAGGCGGAGATAGACACCCTAAAAACTCAGATGTCCAAGGTATTAGAGATATTGACCTCTCTGATAGCAAAAGACACAGAGTGTCCCAAGAAGAAGGAAAGTCCAAGGAAGGAATTGTTCCCGATTGCCTCAGCACCCGAACCTTTACAAGAATGGGGAGATATAGTCTGCTTCAACTGTGGGGGAGTTGGCCACATTGCAGCCACATGTTCTAGTCCGAAGAAGAAGAGACCAGACAACCGCAAGCCGGCGGGAAACTTCAGAGGGCCCCGGTGAAGGAGTCAACCGGGTGCCCACCATCTTCAGTAAACTCCAAGCTGAATGCAAAGAAAAACAAAAAGAGAGATAGAACACCAAAGGGGAAACGTAATACCCCTCAACAAAGCTATACTCCAAGAAGAAGGGGGGAGACCCCTCAGGAGAGGCACGGCACCCCCCAAAGGGGGTGCCCACCCAAGAAAAATAATAGTACACCTCAGCGGGTTCCTACACCCATTAAAAGGAGGGAAGTCAGTGCATACCAGGCTCAAGAAAGGTTCAAGTCCAAAGGGAATAGGACAAGAGAGAGTCCAAAGGGAAAAGGTCTGAAGAAGGCAGCTCCTGCCGGACCATATCCAGAGAAGCTGGTAGGCCCATCCCCTATAGTGCCCATTCAAGTGGAGGGAGTCTACACCAGGGGCCTCCTGGACACCGGGGCACAAGTGACCCTACTATACCGGGACTTCTACGACAGGCACCTGAGTCATCTGCCTATCCAGAAGATAGAGGAGCTGGAAATATGGGGAATTGGAACCCAGAGTTTCCCTTACGACGGCTACCTTCCCGTCCAAATAACCTTTGACCCATCCGTGGCTGGGAAGGCCGAAGTGTTTGACACCCTGGCAGTTGTGTGTCCTAGGCCGCCTGGAGCCAACAAGAATTCCCTTATAATAGGGACGAACACGGACCTGGTCCGAAGACTCCTGACCCCTCTAGTGACGGAAGAAAGACAAGCAGCTACCAAGATCCATCCCATGCTGAAGACAGCCTACCAACGGCTGGTCCAAGAGCGGGAGACCCCTGGAGAGGAGATAGGGAAGGTGTGGAGACTTGGAAGAGAAGGGGTAGTGTTGCAGCCCGGTGAAGTAACCTGTCTCAGGGCCACTGTGAAGCTTACTTGGGAACAGCCTGGTCCCTTTGTCATGCTGGAGTCAGACCCAAGGGGTGAATCCTCAGGCCTGGAGGTGATACCGGAAGTGATTCCGCTGAAGGTCCTGAAGAAGGCCCATTATAGAGTTCCAGTGAGTGTTAGGAATACTACCAAAGACCCCATGGACATCCCAGCCAGAATGTTGCTAGGCCAGGTGAGCCCGGCGGCCCCTGTTACCCTGTCAGAAGTGAAGAGGACAGGTGAAGAAGCGGATGTTTGGGAGAAGCTGACCATGGAAAACCCGAATCTGTCCAGGGCTTGGAAAGAGAGAGCCAAGGCCCAGTTGAATAGATGGGAGAAGATCTTCTCTAGGGATGAGTTTGATGTGGGGTGTGCAAGAAGTGCCACCCATCGGATCCGCCTCCAAGAAGATAAGCCCTTCCGAGAGAGAGTCAGGCGGGTCCCGCTAGCAGATCTGGAGGATCTGAGGGAACAACTTGCAGAACTCAAGAGGACTGGTGTGATACGGGAGTCCAGAAGCCCCTATGCCTCTCCCATAGTAGTGGTCCGAAAGAAGAATGGATCATTGAGGCTCTGTATAGACTACAGGACTCTCAACAGGAGAACCATACCTGACCAATACACCACTCTGAGGATAGAGGATGCCCTACAGAGCTTGTCTGGAGCCAAATGGTTCAGCGTTATGGATCTCAAGAGTGGGTACTATCAGATTCCGATGCACCTAGCAGACAAGGAGAAGACAGCTTTCATAACCCCAGTGGGGTTCTTCGAATTCGACCGGATGCCCCAAGGTCTGTCTGGAGCCCCAGCTACTTTCCAACGTCTCATGGAGAAGACAGTAGGGGACATGAACTTGATCGAAGTCCTTGTATACCTAGACGATGTCATTGTCTTTGGGAGAACCTTGGAGGAACATGAAGAGAGG
The DNA here is from genome assembly GCA_029206835.1 of Rana muscosa. Taxonomy (NCBI): domain Eukaryota; kingdom Metazoa; phylum Chordata; class Amphibia; order Anura; family Ranidae; genus Rana; species Rana muscosa. Next base: position 211,993,744 of record CM055128.1, read on the forward strand.
CTGGAGAAAGTGTTGAGAAGACTCAGTGAGGAAGGACTTAAGCTTTCGCCTGAGAAGTGTCGGTTCTACCAGTCTTCTGTGAACTATCTGGGGCACATAGTATCTGAAGAAGGGGTGGCCACAGACCCTGAGAAATTTGAGGCAGTTACCTCCTGGCCACAGCCCACCACAGTAACAGAACTCAGATCCTTCTTGGGCTTCTGCTCCTACTATAGAAGGTTTGTGGAGGGATTTGCTTGAATTGCTAGACCATTGAATGAGTTGCTCAAGACTGAAGGAGAGGAGGATGGATCGGGGCCCAGGAGGCCAGGAGAGTCCATCAGAGATCAGTGGAATCAGAGGTGTGAAGAGGCTTTCCAGGAATTGAAGAGGAGCCTGACCACTGCACCAGTCTTGGCCTATGCAGACCCAACCAAACCCTATGAACTGCACGTGGATGCTAGTCACGACGGTCTGGGAGGAGTACTTTACCAAGAACATGAGGGGCAATTGCGGCCTGTTGCCTATGTGAGTAGAAGCCTGACCCCCTCTGAGAAGAACTACCCCACTCACAAGCTGGAGTTCCTGGCCCTCAAGTGGGCGGTAGTAGACAAGCTCAAAGACTACCTGTACGGAGCAGAGTTCACTGTGAAGACCGACAACAACCCCCTTACCTACCTGTTCACCACGGCCAAGCTGGATGCCACTGGACACAGGTGGCTGGCCGCACTGTCTGGATTCAACTTCAGCCTTAAGTATAGACCAGGAGTGGGGAATCGAGACGCAGACGCCTTGTCCAGAAGATCTCATTCCCCGACCATTGAAATAGAAGATTGGACCCAAGTGGCACCGGACGGGGTGCAGGCCCTTTGTCAAGGAGCTGCATTCCAAGCCCGAGGATGCTCCAGAGCAGAGGAAATAGGAGTTACCACGGTGGGAGTCCCCAAACACTACTGTGGAGTAGCTCAATTGGAAGAGGGCAACCTACCAAGATTGTCCAAAAAGGAATTAAGGTGTGACCAATTGGAAGACCCCATGGGGAGATTGGTCCTGGAGGCCTTGAAAAATCAGGATCCAAACATACTCATGCGTCAACCCTCCAAAGAAGCTCGCCTACTGAGGAAGGAGTGGGATAGGTTGCAGTTGCATCAGGGAGTGGTCTACCGAAGGGGCCCCTCTGATGATTCAGAAGATAAGTGGCAGATGTTCCTCCCAGAGAAACATCGGGAGACTGTTTTGATGGCCTTGCATGACAATCATGGCCACCTAGGGGCTGAAAGGACTTTTCAACTTGTCAGAAGTCGGTTCTATTGGCCCTGCATGAGGGCAGAGGTAGAGGAGTACTGCCACTCATGTGCGCGATGCATCCAGGGGAAGACTTTGCCCCATCAAGCTGCCCCAATGGGCCATCTACAGAGCCAAGGGCCTATGGACCTGGTGTGCATTGACTTTCTCTGCCTCGAACCCGACCTGAGTGGACTAGGAAATGTTCTGGTGATAACCGACCATTTCACCCGGTATGCCCAGGCCTTCCCCACCAAAGATCAGAAGGCCTCCACCGTGGCCAAGGTACTTATGGAGAAGTATTTTGTCCATTATGGGCTGCCACAGAGACTCCATTCAGATCAAGGGAGGGACTTCGAGAGTAAGCTGATCCGGAAGCTCTTGGATTCGTTGGGAATCAGGAAGACTCGAACTACACCTTACCATCCTCAGGGAGATGCTCAGCCGGAAAGGTTCAACCGAACCCTGCTCAACATGTTGGGGACTCTGGAAAGCGAGAAAAAGCAACATTGGAGCAAACACATAGCAGCCATGGTACATGCTTACAACTGCACCATCAGTGATGCTACAGGCTATTCCCCATATCGACTCATGTTTGGGAGAGAAGCGAGACTACCGGTGGACCTGGCTTTTGGCACCTCACTGGACCATTCCTCCGTCACCTCTCACAGAGGATATGTGGATAGGCTCAGACACAGCCTGAAAGTAGCCTATGAACAAGCTCAAGCGGCCTCAGATCAAAGGGGAGCTCGGAATAAAAAAAATTACGACCTGAAGGTCCGGGTACAAGACCTACAGCCCGGGGATCGAGTACTGTTGCGCAATCTGGGAGTCCCCGGAAAGCACAAGCTTGCAGACAGATGGAGATCTGAACCTTATGTCATCTGCAGGAAGTTGCCGGGCCTACCTGTCTACAAGGTGAAGCCAGAGGGAAAGGTAGGCCCACTGAAGACATGGCATCGAAACCACCTGCTCCCACTGACGGAGGCAGTTAGAATACCTTCCGTGGGAGACTCCCCTGCACCGGCCTCTATCTTGGATACTCCTAGACCGCACACTCGGTCACAGACCTCCCGAGCTGGAAATGGAGAAGCCTCCCAACTTAGTGGAGATGAAGAAGGAGAGCTTGATTGGCTGTGGTCTTCCCCAACTCCAGGAACTTCTATCATAGATCTTCCAGTCACCCAAGATACCACAGATGAAACGCTGAACCCAGAGGCTACAGAATTCATCCCTTTCAGTCCTTCAACAGATTACTGGGAAGATGCCCATGATAGTTACTCCGAGGAAGAGGAGCCTGAGGCGCCAGAGCCAGAGATTCCAAGAGAGCAAAGAGCTCAAAGAGTCATTCAACCTCCTAAGAAGCTGACCTACCCCCAGATGGGGAACAGTTCGGAAGACTCTGTGGTCACTGCTAGGAGAAATGCTGAGATTCCGGATCCCTCCACTGTCCATTTGGTGGAGGGCAACCCCAGCTCACTCTCTGGCACAGTTAGTCAGGCCACCCAAGATAATGTGACCTGTGGGCAAGGGAATTCAACCCCTCAGTTATGGTGGGAATCCCCTATCCCAACATCGTTTTCAGAATTGTCCAATGTTGTATATAGTTGTTGCTAAAATTTATCTTTGGGGACCAAAGAGTTTAAGTGGGGGGAGTGTGTAGCGGGGTGTTCCCCTATATTGGGAAGAAACTACATTACCCATAACCCCATTCTTGTTGTGACGTTCCACCGCAGAGACTCATGGGAGGGGTTATAAAAGGAAGAGGCGGGGCCGGGCTCGGCCTCTTTGGCGACACGAGACTTCACGGACGGATCCTCCTGTGCGGATGTGTCGGAGGGGCAAGGCCTGAAGCCTGAGGCCTTGCTCTGCACCGAAGAGCCTTCCATCCTCCCCTCTGCGAGCCTGGGTGGCATCTGACTTTGTGAGCTACCGCCTTGTCGGATCGGGGACCCGATCGTTGGAGAGATCGAGAGTGTGTGACACGGCCGGTGGAGGTTTTCCCGGACTGGATCCGTAGTCAGGCGGGTGAGAGGGCATAAGCCCAGCTTAGATACTGTTGCTGTGTATAGGCTGTGAGGGGGTTAGCTCGGCAGCGGGTGTGTGTGACCCCCGGGATGGGCTCCCCACACAAAAACAGGCCCAGCAAACGGAGGTGGTGGTTTTCAAAATCAAAAAAAGGTGCGGTTTATTTTCTATTTACAGTGACAAAACACAGCAAAGCCAAAAGAAACATAAACAAAATAAATCCTGGTCAACTTGACCTCTGACTAAACATACAGGTTTCCTAACTAACAACTGGGATCAGCCTAGTGCTGTCCTAGTCCCTAAGTCCCTGGTTTTAAATGTCCAAGCAAATAGCCACACAGGCTTTGTCTCACCGCACAGGGGTTCACTCTCCCTAGACAGTCCACACAGGTCTGGGTCCAGGCATGAGCAAACACCTAATGAATCTGGGAGATTTTATAGAGGCCTAAATGAGCTGACAAGCTTCAGCTGGTCTCATCAACTCCCTGTCTGCACGACGCCCCACACTCTCCCTAGAGGTATGAGTCATCCATGAGCCCACTAGCCTCAGCTGGGCTTATACAACACTCCACCTAGTTGTATAAGTCGGCGTAAAGCCTGAATCTGGGCGAAATATATCTACCCCCCTGGATGCAACCAGGTGACTTTACCTTCCTGCTGTCACATACCCCCCCCTCTTGTTTTAACCTCGGGGTTGGAACACCAGCAATCAGGCATTCATGTACTCGAGACAAAGCATCCACATTCCCCATTTGAACGCCAGGGCGATGCTTTACTGTGAAGTTGAATTCCTGGAGGGCCAGGAACCACCTATTCACTCTTCTATTTGTTTCCTTGTTTTGAGCCATCTACTTTAACGGAGCGTGATCCGTAACCATGTCAAAGTGCCTACCTAGCAGGTAGTACCGAAGGGAATCTAGAGCCCACTTCACCGCTAAACACTCCTTTTCAACGGTGGCGTAATTTACCTCATGGGACTTCAACTTCCTGCTGAGGTAAATGACTGGGTGCTCTTCCCCGTTCCAGACCTGGGACAATACTGCTCCTAACCCCACATCTGACGCATCACTTTGTACGACAAAGTCTTTAGAGAAGTCGGGTGAGTACAACACTGGCTGGCTACATAAGGCTTGTTTCAAGAATTGGAATGCTGCCTCAGCCTCGGGGGTCCATTTAATCATGACCGACCCTTTCCCCTTCGTTAGGTTGGTTAGGGGCACAGCCTTAGAGGCAAAGTGGGGAATGAATCGCCGATAATACCCAGCGATTCCCAGAAAGGCTCGTACCTGCTTCTTGCTGTTGGGACGTGGCCAACTCTGGATGGCCTCGACTTTGTTGAGTTGGGGTTTTATTACTCCCCTCCCAATGGTGTACCCAAGATATTTGGCCTCCTCCTGCCCAATGGTACACTTCTTGGGGTTAGCCGTAAACCCCGCTTCCCGAACAGAGTCCAGGACTGCTTGCACTTTTGGCAGATGTGAGGCCCAATCTGTGCTATGGACAATTACGTCATCCAGGTAAGCCGCAGCATACTTCCGATGGGGCCTCAGCATTTGGTCCATTTTCCGCTGGAATGTGGCCGGCGCATTCTGTAACCCGAACGGCATTCTTTTATATTGGAACGCCCCGTCTGGGGTTACAAATGCGTTTTTCTCTTTGGCCAATTTGGCCAGGGGGATTTGCCAATACCCTTTTGTGAGGTCAAGAGTCGTCATGTATCGGGCTGTTCCCAGCCGGTCGATCAACTCATCTATACGTGGCATGGGGTAGGTGTCAAATTTTGTAACTTTGTTCAACTGACGAAAATCGTTACAAAATCGCCAGCTCCCATCCGGTTTAGGCACCAACACAATGGGACTAGACCAATCACTTTGGGACTCCTCTATCACCCCTAAGTTCAGCATTTTCTGTACTTCCTCCCGTATTGCCTCCCGTCGGGCCTCTGGGATCCGATAGGGTTTTAACTTCACCCTTTCACCGGGCGGGGTAATGATGTCATGCTCTACCCCAGATGTTTGTCCCGGCAGCTCAGAGAATACCTCCTTGTTGCGAAGCACAAACTCCTTAACCTCCTGTTGTTGGGGTTGTGACAAGGTGGCTGCTATTCCAACCTCAGGAATCACGCAACCAGTTTGAGCTGGTGACCAAGTGTCTGCGACTAGGGACTCTCTATCCCTCCAGGCTTTCAACAGATTAACGTGATAGATCTGTTCGGGCTTTCGCCTTCCTGGTTGTCTGACCTTGTAATTCACTTAGCTCACTTTTTCCATTATCTCGTAGGGGCCTTGCCATTTGGCAAGGAATTTACTTTCAACCGTAGGGACAAGTACCAGTATCCTATCCCCCGGGGAAAAGGTACGGGTCTTGGCTCCACGGTTGTACACTCTCTGCTGTGCTAACTGCGCTTGGGCCAAATGTTCCTTCATAACCCGGGACATAAAGGGTGTACCTTGGTCCGTAAGCAGTTCTTTACAAATACCCACCCGGCTAAACACAAGAGATAGCTCTTTGGCTATGGTTTTGGCCGAGGTATTTCGGAGAGGGATCGCTTCTGGATAACGGGTGGCATAGTCCATTATAACTAATATGTACTGGTGCCCCCTAGCGGACTTGATTATAGGACCTACCAAATCCATGGCGATCCTCTCAAACGGGACCTCAATGATGGGTAGAGGGACCAGCGGGCTACGGAAATGTGGCATCGGGGCCGACCTCTGACACACAGGGCAGGAGGAACAATAATTTTCTATGTCCTTCATCACCCCCGGCCAATAGAATCTCTGTAATACCCTCTCTCGGGTTTTCTCTGTCCCCAGATGACCTCCAAGAATGTGCCCATGGGCCAACTCCAACACCAACTTCCTGTAAGGTTTGGGCACCACAAGCTGCTCAACGGTTTCTTCTGCCCTTTTTGCCACCCGATACAGTAGGTCCTTCTCTACGCTGAAGTATGGGTAAGTGCAGGTATTATCTGGGTTCACTAACTCGCCATCTATTTTCACTACGTTTTCCCGTGCCTTTATTAGGGCGGGGTCTTTCAACTGTTCTGTGGCAAAGTTTTCCCTGTGAACCTCAAGATCAGAAAACTCCACAGACGGTAGGTTTTCGTCTGAGGAGGTGGGCTCCTCTCCAGTTTCTTGAGTCTCCCCTGCCAATACTGATAAGGGAAATTCCGGAGAGTCCTCACCACTCTCAGGGGAGTTCTGGCTATCCCATTCCTGGTACATAGGGGCACCAGTGGGGGGCTCAGGATCATCCCACAGTTCCCAGAACTTCGGAAAATCCCTTCCCACAATGGCGTCATGCGGTAACTGAGATACTAAGCCCACTGGATGAGAGAGGGTACCTTTGGGGGTCTCGAAACACACTGTAGTCACTGGATACTCTCGGGTGTCCCCATGCACACAAATAACAGCTACCTTGCTATTCCCAGAGACCTCTGTTTTAACTAACTCAGCCTTTATCAGGGTCACAAGGCTACCTGAATCCAGCAATACCACAACATTTCTACCATTAACACACATTTTGAATAAATGTTTCTCAGTTCCTCGAATGGCAGTGCATGCGACTGTCGCACACAGCGACTGACGTCTGCCCGTCAGAAAGTCACACTGCATGGGTTCCTCCACAACCGGGCAATTGGCTGCAATATGTCCCGCTTGCCGGCAGCGGTAGCAAACGATCCTTCTTGCCGCCTCTTGAGCCGCTGATTTCCCAGGCTGTTCTCGCCAAACTTGGGGTAGAGCTCCCACCCTCTCACTCTCTCCACCCTCACCCCTTGGAATCCTCTTATCCGCCCCTGGGGATGGTCTGGTCTTAGGGTGGAAAGTCTGAGTGTCTCTGGAAGAGGCCGTCAGGTTCTCTGTAGCCAAGTATTTCTCCACACGATCCACAAGACCATCGGCCGTCTCTGGGTCTCCATGGCTTACCCACTTTTGGATGGCAGTAGGAAGAGCTCTCAAAAACCGATCCATTACAACACGTTCCACAATCTTTGGTGCGGACAAAGTCTCTGGCTGTAGCCACTTTCTGCTCAGGTGAATGAGATCATACATTTGAGACCTGGGGGGTTTTCCAAGCTGGAAAGTCCAGTTATGCACACGCTGAGCCCGGACAGCCTGGGTGACACCCAGCCTTGCCAATATTTCAGCTTTTAGCATCACATAGTCTTTTGCTTGGTCAGGCTCTAGGTCATAGTAAGCCTTCTGCGATTCACCAGTTAACAGAGGAGCCACCAGTCCAGCCCACTGCTCCTCAGGCCACTTTTCTCTTTCAGCAGTCCTTTCAAATGTGGTCAAAAATACCTCTGGATCATCCTCTCCAGTCATTTTTGTCAATAAACGACTCACCCCAAAGGACGCGGTATTAGTGGGACGGCTTTCCTCACTGGTCTGCGGACGTTGCTGCATTACTGCTTCCATTTGTTGTAGTCTCTGCTCTTGCTTCTGTAACAGGTCTATGAAGCGGGCCTCAGATTGCTGCTGGGCTTGTTGCTGAGCTTCCAGACTCTGTTGATGAGCTTGCTGCTGGGCTGCGAAGTTCTGTTGTTGAGCTGCAAGGCTCTGTTGATGAGCTGCAAGGCTCTTTTGCAAACCTGCATTTGTCTGCTGTTGATTGGCATTTGCTAGAGCCAGCTGCTTCAGTATCTCCTCCATGCTGGCTTAAAAAAAAACTGCCCGCATTCTCCACCAACTGTGAGGGGGTTAGCTCGGCAGCGGGTGTGTGTGACCCCCGGGATGGGCTCCCCACACAAAAACAGGCCCAGCAAACGGAGGTGGTGGTTTTCAAAATCAAAAAAAGGTGCGGTTTATTTTCTATTTACAGTGACAAAACACAGCAAAGCCAAAAGAAACATAAACAAAATAAATCCTGGTCAACTTGACCTCTGACTAAACATACAGGTTTCCTAACTAACAACTGGGATCAGCCTAGTGCTGTCCTAGTCCCTAAGTCCCTGGTTTTAAATGTCCAAGCAAATAGCCACACAGGCTTTGTCTCACCGCACAGGGGTTCACTCTCCCTAGACAGTCCACATAGGTCTGGGTCCAGGCATGAGCAAACACCTAATGAATCTGGGAGTTTTTATAGAGGCCTAAATGAGCTGACAAGCTTCAGCTGGTCTCATCAACTCCCTGTCTGCATGACGCCCCACACTCTCCCTAGAGGTATGAGTCATCCATGAGCCCACTAGCCTCAGCTGGGCTTATACAACACTCCACCTAGTTGTATAAGTCGGCGTAAAGCCTGAATCTGGGCGAAATATATCTACCCCCCTGGATGCAACCAGGTGACTTTACCTTCCTGCTGTCACAAGGCCTATAGACTGCCTTGGCCTACAAGTTATTTTCATACCCCTTGGATTACAAAGTTATACTCTGTTTAAGTGCACCACCATTACAGACCTGCCGGTGAAGAAAGAAGGACTAAGCTAAATATTAGAACCAGGCCTGGTGGGGATTCTAGCGTGTTTGATTGCTGCGCCATAGGGCACTTAGTTAACGGTCGCCCGTATGGCGCACTTGTAGCGTGTGTTACTATATAGTGTGTTAGAGTGGCAGGACGCTGCCCTTAGGAGTGATTGTTTAGAACTGTGATTATTGTTACCCCTTTTATTCATATTGAGAATTGATGAGTAAAACACTTTACCTATTACAATTCATTACTGTGTCCTTGCTTAGTTATTCTATTGCATAGGACATATCATTGATTGTTAGTACTAGCTGTGCCAGAAGGGGATAGAGCCTATTGCCGGGGGTTGGCGGAGCTGCACTCAGGGCCCAAAATCTAATTCTGCGGCCTCCTTAGTTGGAGGTATCGCTACACCCCTTTTACTAGGGTTTCACTATTCCTTTGATTTCTGCATACATTTTTAATGGTGCCTCTTGTACACCATACCCCTTTTGGTCAGGGTCACTTCACAATCCATATGGGCTATTGGGCTGTGATAATTCTAAATGTCTTTTGATATCTCATTTAGTGAGATTGGTAGACTGGACAGGCAACTTTCTTCTTATCATGGAATTTTCCTTACCTGATTATTAAGGGTTGGGAGCGCAAGGCTTTAGCCTTCCAGTGTAGGCCAATTGGTATTCTCTTGTGGATCTGGTTTTGTCCAAGGTTCCTTTGGTGGTTTGTTTTCCTGGAGGCTTATCCCAGTATTTTTTCTCTGCTGACCATGACATGTTGTGGGTCTATTTCGTCATTAAAGCTGAATTCCAGCTTTATATGTAAATAAAATGAATGACATTGTAAATATAAGTATAGGCAATACCTACAGTATGTTGCTGGCATGTCTGCAGATCCACATATATCTTCATTTTAGGCTTTCTTCCTGTCCTGTGGAACAGCATCCCTTCTTGCTGTGCAACTCCAATCCTTGCACAGCCACTTGCTGCATAGGCAGAGTAGGTGGACACCCTTTTTGTAGTTATTCCGACTATGCAGATCTTCTGCTCAGCACTAATTATGAGCAGGACTGAATAAATCAATCCCGCCCAGATGCATCCCAGTTGACATTAATGGGGCTACCTGCACAGGGATACATGGAACACCTGTGCCTCTCCATGCCAGTAAAGATGGCCCTCACACAGGCTGTATGAATCGATATGCCCCTATGAACGAGACCTTAGACCTCGTTTACACTAGCATTGCTCTCTAAAGAGTGATCCACATTCAGATCGCTCTTTATAGAGCATTTAACAGGTGGTGAGGGGGTATTGTAGTGCCTCCTCACCTTTTGCTTTAACCCCCTAAATACTGGACTACTGCACTGCAAAAAAAAATAAAAAAGTGGGCTTCCCCTTTAATATCCATGCCACTTATCTAGGATTCTGCTATCATTTTTTAGGGAACTCCATGTCAAAAATGATGTTACGCCAAGTAAATAGATATCTAACATGTCATGCTTGAAAGTTACGCATACTCGTGGAATGGTGACAAACTGCGGTACTTATAAATATCCATAGGCGATCATTTAAAAATGTTTACAGGTTACCTGTTTAGCATTACAGAGAGGAGGTGTAGGGCTAGAATTATTGCTCTCGCTTTAATGATCGCGGCGATACCTCACATGCGTGGTTTGAACACCGTTTATATATGCTTATGGGACTTATGTATGCGTTCACTTCTGCACACGAGCACAGAGGGATGGGGCTCATTTTTTTTCTTTTACTTTCTTTTTTTTTTTTTTTTTACACTGTCCTTTTATTTTTTATTTTTTACACTGTCTTTTTATTTTTTTGATCCCTTTTATTCTTATGATAAGGAATGTAAACAGCCCTTGCAATAGAAATAGGGATGACAGGTCCTCCTTATCGAGAGATCAAAAAGACCCCAAATCTCTCATTTACCTTTAAAAGCAAAAGATTTCAAACAAAAAAAAAAACATAATGGTGACAGCTGATGAAGGGGGGTGCTCTAATGGTGACATCTGATGAAAGGGAAATGCTTTAATGGTGAAACCTGATGTAAGGGGATGCTCTAATGGTGACACCTGATGTAAGGGGATGCTCTAATGGTGACATCTGATGTAAGGGGGGTGCTCTAATGGTGACATCTGATGTAAGGGGGATGCTCTAATGGTGACACCTGATGTAAGGGGATGCTCTAATGAGAACATCTGATGTAAGGGGGGTGCTCTAATGGTGACATCTGATGTAAGGGGGATGCTCTAATGGTGACACCTGATGTAAGGGGATGCTCTAATGGTGACATCTGATGTAAGGGGGGTGCTCTAATGGTGACATCTGATGTAAGGGGATGCTCTAATGGTGACACCTGATGTAAGGGGATGCTCTAATGAGAACATCTGATGTAAGGGGGTGCTCTAATGGTGACATCTGATGTAAGGGGGATGCTCTAATGGTGACACCTGATGTAAGGGGGATGCTCTAATGGTGACATCTGATGTAAGGGGGATGCTCTAATGGTGACATCTGATGTAAGGGGGATGCTCTAATGGTGACACCTGATGTAAGGGGGATGCTCTAATGGTGACACCTGATGTAAGGGGGGGTGCTCTATTGGCTCTAATGAGAACATTTGATGTAAGGGGGTGCTCTAATGGTGACGTCTGATGATGTACGGGGGGGGGGGGAACTGCTAGTGACACCTAATGTAATGAGGGAATATGATGGTGACATCTGATGTAAGGGGGTGCTCTAATGGTGACATCTGATGTAAGGGGATGCTCTAATGGTGACATCTGATGTAAGGGGATGCTCTGATGGTGACATCTGATGTAAGGGGGATGCTCTAATGGTGACACCTGATGAAGGGGATGCTCTAATGAGAACATCTGATGTAAGGGGAGGCTCTAATGGTGACACTTGATGTAAGGGGAGGCTTTAATGGTGACACCTGATGTAAGGGGGATGCTCTAATGGTGACATCTGATGTAAGGGGGATGCTCTAATGGTGACACCTGATGTAAGGGGATGCTCTAATGAGAACATCTGATGTAAGGGGATGCTCTAATGGTGACACCTGATGTAAGGGGGATGTTCTAATGGTGACATCTGATGTAAGGGGGATGCTCTAATGGTGACATCTGATGTAAGGGGATGCTCTAATGGTGACACCTGATGTAAGGGGGATGCTCTAATGGTGACACCTGATGTAAGGGGGTGCTCTATTGGCTCTAATGAGAACATTTGATGTAAGGGGGTGCTCTAATGGTGACGTCTGATGATGTACGGGGGGGGGGACTGCTGGTGACACCTAATGTAATGAGGGAATATAAAAAATCTGAGGAAAACGCTTGATTAAGCACTGAATTGCAGTGCGAAACGTCAGCTCATACTTGCTGTTTTTTTTTGCTGTGGCATGTTATTTGTGCTTTTGTTTTAAATAAAATAACCTTTTTTGGAGTGCGGCTGTCCAAGCGTTTTCCTCAGATTTTTTGCATTGTCATATGCATTGCCTGCACCCACGGCTCTGGATCTTGTGAATGAGTCACCAGTCACATCTGAGCGGTAACTCTCTCCTAATGAGGGAATATGATGGTGACATCTGATGTAAGGGGGTGCTCTAATGGTGACATCTGATGTAAGGGGGTGCTCTAATGGTAACATCTGATGTAAGAGGGGGTGCTCTAATGATAACATCTGATAAGGGGGTGCTCTAATGGTAACATCTGCTGTAAGGGGGTGCTCTAATGGTGACACCTGATTTAAGGGGGTGCTCTAATGGTGACACCTGATTTAAGGGGGTGCTCTAATGGTGACACCTGATGAAAGGGGGATGCTCTAATGAGAACATCTGATGTGCTCTAATGGTGACGTCTCATGATGTACAGGGGGACACTGCTGGTGACACCTAATGTAATGAGGGAATATGATGGTGACATCTGATGTAAGGGGGTACTCTAATGTAAGGTGACCAGATTTTTTAAATAAAATCCGGGGACATTTTTTTTCCTTTTTACTAGTAATGGCAGCAATCAGCGACTCATAGCTGGACTGCGATATTGCGGCGGACAAATCGGACACTTTGTGGGGAACCAGCTCTGCCTTTGTACATAAAGATCAGTGGGTACCGGTGGATATCGAGTCCACCGGAGCCGCTGATTGGCTCCCATACCCAGAAATGCAGAATCATGTAAATACGTGATCCTGCGCAGTGCGACCGCCCTGTAGCATTAAATCTGCTATCAGGCGATCAGCAACTGGTTAAGATCACCAGCATTATGATAAGTCACAGGCAGCAGGCATTCTATCATGGTTCTGGCTGGCTCTGTCACAGTGTGTCACATAACATGGCTGCTGGGTGCTGATTTTGTTAGCTTATGACCAATAAGTGCCTGCTGCCTGTGAAATATGATACCATCCATGATGCCAGAGAGACAGACAAAGTGCAATGTAGTCTATTCACAGACACCCCAAAGCACACCTGTGTTGAAGCCTTGAAGGCACTGGCAGCCAGGGCTGATCCTAGGGTCACAGACGCCTGGGTGCAGAAATATTTATGGCGCCCCACATGGGCGTGGTCATCTTACCAACTCCTCCCCTTTACAAATGTTTCTATGGCAACGACTCAAACACAGAGATGCTCCCCTAAGAAGTCTTCGTTACCCTGGGATCCTCCCATGATCCTTTAACAATAAAGAAAATACAGGAAGAGTGTACACTAATGAGACCTGGAGGGGAGTCTCTCTGATACACACAGAGAGAGCTTCTGTTAGAGAGTCTGTTAGAAAGTGCTTCAAAACATACTACAGGAGATGCTCAGAGACTGCAGACATGATACAGGAGACGGTCAGAGACTGTAGACATGATACAAGAGATGGTCAGAGACTGCAATCATAGTACAGGAGATGGTCAGAGAGTGCAGGCATATTACTGGAGACGGTCAGAGAGTGCAGACATATTACAGGAGACAGTCAGAGAGTGTAGACATATTAAAGGAGACGGTCCGAGAGTGCAGACATATTACAGGAGATGGTCAGAGACTGCAGACATATTGCAGGAGATGGTCAGACTGCAGACATACTACAGGAGACGGTCAGAGACTGGAGATATAATACAGGAGATGGTCAGAGACTGCAGACATACTACAGGAGATGGTCAGAGACTAGAGATATAATACAGGAGACGGTCAGAGACTGCAAAAATAATACAGGAGATGGTCAGAGACTGCAGTTCCTATGGACGTTAGTAGATAATGGCCGATCGGCCCTCTTACCTGACCCAGCTATACAGCAACAACGGTTCCTCTGATCAGGAGTCAGCTCACTCTGAATTGCCCGTGGCGACTCCGCTGGGTAGAGCCCAGATCTGTATTCTGGCAATGACTCCATTTATTTTTCCACCAGGGATGGCGCTAGGCTGTGTGGCTTTCACTCTGGTGGCGCAGGGCAGCGGGGTTCTCTCTCTGATGGTGTTCTCTCAGCACTGTCCTTTCCCTCTGGAGTCCTGGGTGCACTTCCCTGAAAGCTTTCGCTGGCTCCTGGCTCTCTCTCTCCCATTCAGCTGGGTATGCTGTGTGGGCTGCAGTTTCTTTGTTACAGTGGGGCTGCCAGTCCTCGAACTACATGTCCCGCAATCCTCTTCTCTGCTCCTTTTTCTATTCTATTTCTTCCCTGGCCGATATGAAGGCGGGGGGAAGAAACATAGTGGGCGGCTTTGCTTTGTAAGCGCCGCTCACTAGTACAGCATATCGCGCGAGGAGGAGAGTAAGAGGGAGTGGGAGGAAGAGAGGGAGGGGGAAAGAAGAGCCCGCAGCTGCAGTGGCGTCACTAGGGTTGGTGCCACCCGGTGTGGTAAAACATGGTGTCACCCATCCTTCCACCACCTATAGTCGCCCCTCAGTACAGACCCACTCCACTAAGTATAGACCCCCTCCGTCAGTGCAGACTCCCCACTAAGTATAAACCCCTCCCTCACTACAGACCCCCCAGGACAAACCCCCCTCCATTAGTACAGACCCCCCAGGACAAACCCCCTCTCCATTAGTACAGACCCCCCCAGGACAACCCCCCCATTAGTACAGACTCCCCCCAGGACAACCCCCCATTAGTACAGACTCCCCCCCAGGACAAACCCCGCCTCCATTAGTACAGACCCCTCCAGGACAACCCCCCATTAGTACAGACTCCCCCCAGGCCAAACCCCCCTCCATTAATACAGACCCCTCCAGGACAAACCCCCCCCATTAGTACAGACTCCCCCAGGACAAACCCCCCCATTAATACAGACTCCCCCCAGGACAACCCCCCCATTAGTACAGACTCCCCTCCAGGACAAACCCCCCCATTAGTACAGACTCCCCCAGGACAAACCCCCCTCCATTAATACAGACCCCTCCAAGACAACCCCCCCCATTAGTACAGACTCCCCCAGGACAAACCCCCCCATTAATACAGACTCCCCCCAGGACAACCCCTCCATTAGTACAGACTCCCCTCCAGGACAAAGCCCCCCATTAGTACAGACTCCCCTCCAGGACAAACCCCCCCATTAGTACAGACTCCCCCAGGACAAACCCCCCTCCATTAATACAGACCCCTCCAGGACAAACCCTGCTCCATTAATATAGACCCCTCCAGGACAAACCCCCCCCATTAGTACAGACTCCCCCAGGACAAACCCCTCCATTAATACAGACTCCCCCCAGGACAACCCCCCCATTAGTACAGACTCCCCCAGGACAAACCCCTCTCCATTAATACAGACCCCCCCAGGACAAACCCCCCCCATTAGTCCAGACCCCTCCAGGACAAACCCCCTTATTAATACAGACTCCCCTCCAGGACAACCCCCCATTAGTCCAGACCCCTCCAGGACAAACCCCCCCCCATTAGTACAGACTCCCCCAGGACAAACCCCCTCCATTAATACAGACCCCCCCAGGACAAACCCCCCCATTAGTCCAGACCCCTCCAGGACAAACCCCCCTATTAGTACAGACTCCCCCAGGACAACCCCCCCTCCAATACGGTACATTGCGGCAGCTGGAGAGGAGAGGACAATATGCCGCGCGCCGCCCGGGTGGAGCAGAGATCGCAGCAGGAGTTTCAGACACAGAGAAGAGGAGGAGGAGGAGAACACGTGTCAGGCACGGACCGCCCCCTCAGCGACGTCACTGCACGGCTTGTCTCTCCACACAGAGACAGCCGCTCCGATCTCCGGCGGCTGCTTCGCTCTCCTCCAGTGACAGGAGGAGGGAGGGGGACGCCAGGCTTAGTAAACACAGGGGTGGCGGGGAGAGCCGCCTCTCCACATAGACAAGGAGAGGAGGTGGAGGAGAATAGAAGGGAGCACTCTGGCGCCACAGCGCCCCCACCACTGTGGCGCCTGGGTGAACTGCACCCCCTGCACCCCGTCTAGGACCGGCCCTGCTGGCAGCCCCACGATTGAATCTGCTTCCCCTCTGTTCCTGCTGCTGGACACCGTCATCTGAGCTCAGCTGCCTCTCTCTCCCCTTCGCCGCCCCCTGCCCGCCTCACAGCCTGTCAAGTCTTACTCTCCGGGCACCCGGCTACTACTGGGTGGAGAGCGGAGGAAGATCACTCCGCCAGGGAAGGCAAGGAGATAAACAGGCAGGCGCTGGCCGGGACTTGAGCCAAGGCAGAAGAACATGCAAGCAGAGCTGAATGGGCATGCGCCCGAAACTGAAGAAATGGTCCCTCCGCTCCGACCAGCACATGATCATCAGGAAGGGGCACAGATATTGGAAAAAATAAAAAGACACCCCCTAAGCTAGTAGGTGCGGTGGAGCAGGGGTGTGTAATTCAGATTTTTTTTTTTATTCTGCACTGATTGTCTTTAAAATTGCCCCAGCCCCTGTTCAAATCCAATCCGGGGACAAAACCGGGGACAGACTTGGTTCGACGACAGTGTCCTCAATCCGGGGACTGTCCCTGGTAACCGGGGATGTCTGGTCACCCTACTCTAATGGTAACATCTGAAGTAAGGAGGGTGCTCTAATGGTAACATCTGAAGTAAGGGGGGTGCTCTAATGGTGACATCTGAAGTAAGGGGGACCCTAATGCTGATATCTGATGAAGGGGGGTGCTCTAATGGTGACATCTGAAGTAAAAGGGAGTGCTCTAATGGTGACATCTGATGTAAGGGGGATGTTATGGTAACATCTGATATAAGGGGGATGCTCTAATGGTGACATCTGATGTAAGGGGGATGTTATAATGGTAACATCTGATGTTCTCATTAGAGCACCCCCTTACATCAGATGTTACCATTATAACATCCCCCTTACATCAGATGTCACCATGAGAGCACCCCCCTTACATCAGATGTTCTCATTAGAGCACCCCCTTACATCTGATGTAAGGGGGGTGCTCTCATGGTGACATCTGATGTAAGGGGGACCCTAATGCTGATATCTGATGAATGGGGTGCTCTAATGGTAACATCTGATGTAAGGGGGGTGTTCTAATGGTGACATCTGATGTAATAAGGGAATATGATGGTGACATCTGAAGTAGAGAGAGCTCTGATGGTGACACCTGATGTAGGTGGGGGACTCTGATGGGGACATCTGATGTAGGTGGGGGACTCTGATGGGGACATCTGATGTAGGTGGGGGACTCTGATGATGACTTTTGATGACATGTAATTTAAAGGGTTACTCAGATAGTGACACCTGATGCAGCGGGGGCACTCTGATGGTGACATCTGATGTAAGGGGTCACTCTGATGGTTACACCAATGATGGGCACCTATTCTTCTCACTGACACCAATAATAGGCAACTATTTCTCCCACTGATTCCAATAATGGGGCCATATTCCTCCCACAGACAGGAGGCACTATTCATCTTTCCAACACCGATGTGCCAGCATTCCTCCCACTGACACCAACAATGGGGCACTATTCCTGCCACTGACACCAATGATGGGCAACTATTGCTCCCACTGATTCCAATAATGGGGCACTATTCATCCCACTGATACCAATGATGGGGCACTATTCCTTCAACTGACACCAACGATGGGGCACTATTTCTCCCACTGACACCAATGATAGGGCACAATTCCTCCCACTGACACCAATGGGGCACTATTCCTCCCACTGACACCAACAATGGGGTGGCTATTCATCCCACTGACACCAACAATTGGGCACTATTCCTCCAACTGACACCACCAATAGGGGCTCTATTCCTCCCACTGATACCACCAATAGGGGGGCTATTCCTCCCACTGACACCAACGATGAGGTACTTTTCCTCCCACTGATTTTAATGATGTGGCACTAATCCCAATGATGTGGCACTAAGCCTCCAACTGACACCAACAATGGGGGGGGGGCTATTCCTCCCACTGACACCAACGATAAGGCACTATTCCTCCCACTGACACCAATGATGGGGCACTAATCCTCCCACTGACACCAATGATGTGGCACTATTCCTCTCACTGACACCAACAATGGGGGGGGGGGCTATTCCTCTCACTGACACCAATGATGGGGCACTATTCCTCTCACTGACACCAATGATGGGGCACTATTCCTCCCACTGACACCAAAGATGTGGCACTATTCCTCTCACTGACACCAACAATGGGGGGCTATTCCTCTCACTGACACCAATGATGGGGCACTATTCCTCTCACTGACACCAATGATGGGGCACTATTCCTCCCACTGACACCAATGATAGGGCACTAATCCTCTCAGCGGCGTCCCAAGGGGTGGGGTATTTGGGTAAGATCAAATTTTTCTCATAAGGTGAACTTACTTTTTAGCTGGTTAGTAGCCCATTTTATTACAAAAACAAATGACCAGTGTTTGGCTTTATCCTCAGGAAATAAATTATGAAAGAGGCATCCATGATTGGTAATCCATGGCAGCCCCCCACTTACATCCAGGAGTTCCCATCAGAGTCCTCCCCTAGCAGAGTCTTCCTTTAGATTCAGGAGTGCCTATCAGAGCCCCTCTTAGATCCAGGAGTGCCTATCAGAGTCCCCCCTTCAGATTCAGGAGTGCCCATCAGAGTCCCCCCTTCAGATTCAGGAATGTCCATCAGAGTTCAGTCTGAGCATGCTCAGGAAGTCTTGCCCACACTAGTTCTGGCTTCATCGCCCACAGGAAGGGATTATGATGTCACTTCTTGTCCTTGGCTTTGTTACAGACTCAGGTGTGCATTCTCTGCAGATGCTGAACCTGTGCTGGGGTCACTCCAAGAACCAGGGAGGAATTGTTCTTCTATGGAGGTGGTGCAGTCACAATGTCAGCTGCAGTCAGGTATGCTGGGACTTGTAGTTCCCCTGTTTGCTGGGATTGTATGCTGCCATTTCTCACCTCTCCAGAAATGCTCTTACCTGGCTGTCATGCTGATCCTCTTGGGTCAGTGACCTGAAATACTAGCCAAACGAGCAAGTGTACCAGAAATGTCTGACCTTCACTGGCCGCATACTTATTTATGGTTAGCGACCCAGAAAGTGTTAAAGAGAGATGGCGGGTCACATAAGATTTTCGGCAGCAGATGACAGTTCTGGGTGGAGCCTGTTCCATATCTTCATATGTTCTCATCTGGGATGCTGTGTTAGTTAATCTGTGTGTTTAATAAAGTTTGGTTCTCAGGTTTTGTTAAGATGCTGCTCTTTCTCCAAGGGAGGACTCTGCCCCTGGCCATATGGTAAAGTGTAAGATCCTTCAAGTCTTTGCGGTCAGAGACTGCAGGTGTACTACAGGAGATGGTCAGAGACTGCAGACACTACAAGAGATGATCAGAGACTGCAGACATACTGCAGGAGATGGTCAGAGACTGCAGACATGCTACAGGAGATGGTCAGAGACTGCAGATATAATACAGGAGATGGTCAGAGACTGCAGACATACTACAGGAGATGGTCAGAGACTGCAGACATACTACAGGAGATGGTCAGAGACTGCAGACATACTACAGGAGATGGTCAGAGACTGCAGACATACTACAGGAGATGGTCAGAGACTGCAGGCAAATTACAGAAAACGATCAGAGACTGCAGACATTCTACATGAGACCGTCAGATAGTGCAGACATATTACAGGAGATGATCAGAGACTGCAGACATGCTACAAAAGACTACTAAAGCAGATCAACCAGCGCAAATAAAATTAACACAGAAAGAATTGCAGCTGAACACTGAGGGTCAAAATATCAAATCCCCAAGTAAACTGGCATAAAAGCAGTGCAGCGCAGCAAAAAAATAAAATAAAACCCAAAATAAATCATAAAAAACAACAATACTGAGAACGGTAGTAAATAGTTAAAAACAATGTGTCCATAGAATTCCTCTTAGCAAGAATAGAAGCCCAAGACAGTGTCCATATAGGAAGTGACTCCTAAAGATTATCAAATGGTGACTTATGTGATATTCCTCCACCACCGAAATAGGTTTGCAGCTCACCTCAGAGCATGGACCCCTGAACCAGTCAGTCAGGTCATGCAAGCATGTTTCCCTTTTGGGACAAATATTCCAAGGTAGATAAACTCTGGAAGGCAATACGATAGGGGGAAATCCACAGGTCACTTGATCAGAGCTCCGGTCCGGGTATAATAATTATCTCCGATAGATTTACGAGGAAAGAGCTCTGGTTGACTACAACCACAGGTCTTTCCTCGTAAATCTATCGGAGATAATTATTATACCCGGACCGGAGCTCTGATCAAGTGACCTGTGGATTTCCCCCTATCGTATTGCCTTCCAGAGTTTATCTACCTTGGAATATTTGTCCCAAAAGGGAAACATGCTTGCATGACCTGACTGACTGGTTCAGGGGTCCATGCTCTGAGGTGAGCTGCAAACCTATTTCGGTGGTGGAGGAATATCACATAAGTCACCATTTGATAATCTTTAGGAGTCACTTCCTATATGGACACTGTCTTGGGCTTCTATTCTTGCTAAGAGGAATTCTATGGACACATTGTTTTTAACTATTTACTACCGTTCTCAGTATTGTTGTTTTTTATGATTTATTTTGGGTTTTATTTTATTTTTTTGCTGCGCTGCACTGCTTTTATGCCATGCTACAAAAGACTGCAGATATACTACAGGAGATGGTCAGAGACTGCAGACATGATTTTCCCACCTGAGCTGTGGATCTCTGCAGCTCCTCCAGTTACCATGGGCCTCTTGGCTTCTTCTCTGATTATTGCTCTCCTTGCCCGGCCTGTCAGTTTAAGTGGACAGCCATGTCTTGGTAGGTTTTCAGTTGTGCCATACTCTTTCCATTTTCAGATGATGGATTGAACAGAGCTCCGTGAGATGTTAATTTTTTATTTATTTTTTATTTCTTTATTGATTTTCCATATAAAACAACATTGCAGTGGGCAAGTTTCTACTCTTGACTCGCCCCACACATAAACAAACTATTAAGTGAGATATTCAAAGCTTGGGATATTTTTTTTATAACCTAACCCTGCTTTAAACTTCTCCACAACTTTATCCCTGACCTGTCTGGTGTGTTCATTGGTCTTCATGATGCTGTTTGTTCACTAAGGTTCTCTAACAAACCTCTGAGGGCTTCAGAGAACAGCTGTATTTATACTGAGATTAAGCCCACGTTCACATTGGTCCGATTTGACATGCAATTTGACATGCCAAATCAGAACCTATTTCCCGCAATGGCACTGTCTGAATCGGTGCGATGTCGACTTTGCGGTGCCGCACCGATTCACAAAAGTAGTTCCTATACTACTTTTGGCAACTTCAGGGGCAATTTTAATAGACATCTGTGCATGAACCTGCACAGATGTCTGTCAAATCACCCCTGAACTCACAATGAAAGGCTTAATATCGTGAACTCATACAATTTCACACCCGCCCTCAGTGTGAATGTGGGCTATATTACACACAGGTGGACTCTATTTACTAATTAGGTGACTTCTGAAGGCAATTGGTTGCACTAGATTTTAGTTATGGGTATCAGGCTGGGTTCACACTGATACTACACGACATTCATCCGACTTTCATCCTATTTTGCTCTGCTACATCAGTCCTACATTGGTCCGACATCCATCCGACATTCATGAACAGGATACTACTTTGATCCGACATTGTGCTAGTCTGACTTGTCCTTTGACCAATCAAAACAATCCCAGGGTGAGATAAATTCCTTTTACTGCTGCTGTAATCACATGTCGGATGTCAAATGTCGGATGGTTAGGACAAGGATCCTACTTTGATCCGACTTCAATGATATTCAATGGGCTGAAGTAGGATCAAAGTCGGACAGAAGTAGTACAGGGAGCATTTTTAATGTCGGACCGACTTGTGTCGGACCAGTTAAGACGGCTCTCATAGGGATTCATTGATTTTCACACGTCATGCGACATGAGCTCCTAATGTCGGAGCGTTTGTCGGACAAGTGTGAACCAGGCCTCAGAGTAATGGCCTGTACACACTATAAGGCCCCTTTCACACTGAGGCGTTGAAAAAACGCAAAAAAATTATGACATTTTTCACCGCGATTTTACCGCGTTTTTACCGCGTTTGCGGTAAAAATAGCGCGAACGCGTATGTGTTTTTACCGTGTTTTTACCGCGTTCGCGCAAAAAATAGCATGAACGCGCTAAAAACGCGGCAAAAACGCGGTAAAAACGCATATGCGTTAGCGTTATTTTTTAAAATAACGCTTATGCCTATGCGTTTTTACCGCGGTTCCCATTCATTTCAATGGGGATAGGCGTTTTTACAGCGCTATTTTATGCGCCCTAAAGTTGCTCTAAGGCCCCTTTCACACTGAGGCGTTTTTACAGCGTTTTCACGGTAAAAATAGCGCTGTAATAACGCCTGAAATAATCCTGCCCCAGCATTCTCAATGTGAAATCTCTGAGGGCTTTCACATTGAGGCGTTGTGCTGGCTGGGCGTTGAAAAAAATCCTGCAAACAGCTTTTTTAGAGCAACTTTAGGGCGCATAAAATAGCGCTGTAAAAATGCCTATCCCCATTGAAATGAATGGGAACCGCGGTAAAAACGCGGTAAAAATGCATAGGCATGAGCGTTATTTAAAAAACCGCTAACGCGTATGCGTTTTTACCACGTTCGCACAATTTTTACCGCGGACACGGTAAAAATGCATACGCGTTAGCGCTATTTTTACCGCGAACGCGGTAAAATCGCGGTAAAATCGCGGTACAAAATCTCATAAATTTTGAGCGTTTTTTCAACGCCTCAGTGTGAAAGGGGCCTAAAAAAGCTGTTTGCAGGATTTTTTTCAACGCCCAGCCAGCACAACGCCTCAATGTGAAAGCCCTCAGAGATTTCACATTGAGAATGCTGGGGCAGGATTATTTCAGACGTTATTACAGCACTATTTTTACCGCAAAAACGCGGTAAAAACGCCTCAGTGTGAAAGGGGCCTAAGAAAATTGGGCTAACATTTTCGTCCGAGGAACGATTGTACAAATTTCTGATGTGTGTGACATTCCAAACGAAAATTCTTGAAGGGACAAACCCCAGATTTTTTTCTCGTATGGGAACTGAACGAATGATTTTCTTTTAGGCCTCATCCCCACGGACGTTTTTACAGCCGCGTTTTTGAGCGTTTTTTACAGCTTAAAAACGCCTGTCCATGTTAGTCTATAGCTTCATGCCCACCTAGACGTTTTTGGGCTGCAAATAGCATAGACGTTTTTAAGCTGTAAAAAAAAACCAGGACCAGTGCGTTCCTCAGCGTCGGAGTTAGGCAGAAAAAAACGCGAGCGTCAAAAAACGCTCAAAAACGCGCGGTCGCGTTTTTTAGCTCCGACGTTTTGTTTTGTTTTTTCCAAAAAAAAAATAATTATTTTACAATAAGGCGTTTTTAAGCTGTAAAATACGCAGCTGTAAAAACGTCAGTGGGCATGAAGCCTTAATGTCTACTATTTTTGTACGAGAAATAGCAGATACGAAAGACTGCGCATGATCAGGAACAACAAATAAAAAAATTAAAAAAGCCTTTGTTGTAAGAGAATTTTCGTACATTATCTCTATCCTTTGTTCTGACTTGCTGTGAAACATCGAAGAAAATCGGCTGATCTTTCGTCCGATTTTCTCATAGTGTGTACGGGCCTTAAAGGGGGGGGGGGGGGGGGGGCTGAATACAAATGCACGCCACAATTTTCACATATTTATTAGTAAAAAACAAATGAAAACCATTTATCATTTTCCTTCACTTCACAATTATGTGCCACTTTGTGTTGGTCTATCACACAAAATCCCAATAAAATACATTTACGTTTTTGGTTGTAACATGACAAAAATGTGGAACATTTCAAGGGGTATGAATACTTTTTCAAGGCACTGTATATATAATGTTTTATGGTTTTTACATGTAGGAGAGAAGTGTCAAAACTGGTCTGGGTGACAAGGGGTTAATAAAAATATTGTTTTAACCACTTCCTACCCAAGGTACGTACCGGTACGTCCTCGGGTTTCAGTAGTTATACCTACAGGCATCATATCCAGGTATCATTCTTTTCAGCCAATGATTCTCCTTCAGGCTAGCCACTTGATCACTTCTGCGTGTGAGGGATGGGGGTACCACCCCCCCCCTCCCGCCGCGCCTCTCCTGTCCCATTGTGGAGTCCAGGAGTGGTGCAACTGGCTGCCCTGTACAGAGAGAGGAACTGACGTCATTCCCCTCTCTCTATAACCACGGAAACTGGGAGTAGTCTGTCACTTTCGGTTCCACCCCTTTGTTTACCTGGCCACCAGCGGACAGGAAAGTAGCTGTTCAGACCGATCTGTATCTGATTGGCTACATGGAGGGCCAGAGGAGAGGTATGGGGTCTAATAGACCCCAAATCTCTCCATAAAGAGGACCTGTCACGGACCATGTTGTCACAAGGGATGTTGTTAATCCCTTGTGATAGCAATAAAGTTAGAGTAAAAATTGTTTTTGTATAAAATAAAGAAATATTTTTTTTTTTCTTTAAAGGGCCCCCCTCCCACAGTGCCAACGCGCAACGGTACGCATACGGTACTCCCGCACGCATATGTAAATGGTGATCGCACCACACGTGAGGTATTGTCGTGAACGTCAGAGTGAGCGCAATAATTCTACCACCAGACCTTCTGTGCCACTCTAAACTGATAACCTGTAAAGCAGACATCCCAACCTGCAAAAACGAATTTCAGGGAGGTGACAAACTCATTTCAGGTAGGTGACGCTTCGCGTTGGCACCGACCCCCCCCTCATGAAATGCAGCCTTACCAGTGCCAATTAAATGCAACCCATCAGTGTCCATCCATGCCACCTCTTCAGTGCCAACCAGTGCAGCCCATAAATGTCCATCAGTGCAGCCTATCGGTGACCAACAGTGTCCATTCGTGTCACCACATCAGTGCATACCAGTGCAGTCCATCAGTGTCCATCAGTGCAGCCTGTCAGTGTCCTTTGGTGCCACCTCATCAGTGTCCATTAGTTCCACTTCATCGGTGCCGACCAGTGCAGCCTATCAGTGTCCATCAGTGCCACCTCATCATCGTCCACCAATGCAACCCATCAGTGCCACCTCATCATCGTCCACCAATGCAACCCATCAGTGTCACCTCATCAGTGCCCACCAGTGCAGCCCATATAGTGTCCATCAGCACCCACCAGTGCAGCCCATCAGTGCCACCTCATTGCACCCACCAGTGCAGCCCATCAGTGCCACCTCATCAGCGCCCACTAGTGCAGCGCTCTTGGCTCTGTCCCGCCCCCTCCCCTGACCACAGACAGAAAACAGAGCAGCCCGAGCGGCTGCCGCCATGACTGTACTCCATTCTGCCACTCTGGCTGCTTTGTCTTCTGTCTGTGGCTGAGTAACAGGCCCAGCTGGGAGATCGCCCGGCGCTCGCGGGTGTCTGGGAGCCCGCAGCCAAATGCGGGAGACTTGGGATGTCTGTGTAAAGGCGTTTAAATCGTTGACTATGAAGAATTTCCACGGGCAGACGCAATTGTAAAGTGTGACATGTTGTGTGAAATTCGGCATAACAACATCTTTCACATTTATAAAAAAAAAAAATAAGCTAACTTTAAGGTTTTTTTTTTTCCTATTCATGAAAGTATTTTTATTTCTTTTTCTAAAACTGCGTTTGAAAAAACGCTGAGCAAATACTATGTAATATAAAAAAGTGCAACACCCATCTTTTTATTCTATAGGGTCTCTGCTAATTTTCTAGCATAAAAAGTCGATTTTACATGTAGGAGTGAAGTGTCAGAATTGGCCCTGGTAGGAAGTGGTAATATTAAAGGGGGGGGGGGGGGGGGGTTGTGTTAGGCTGTATGGATTTGGCAGCCCCCTTATGATGTAGGTTTCAGTCAGACATCTCTGTGTACATTGTTGTCTTCCCTCACAGGTGGCCAGTAGGTGTCGCTGTGTCCGCACACAGGTTGCGGCCTGCTCCACGTCCAGCCGCGGCCTAGCCTGAGCTGAGGAGCCCACATAGAGCGGCCCGGGGGAAATATGAGGCGGGAGTGAGAGGTGAGAGCGCACGGGGGTCTGGGGAGGCCGCACTGCATGAGGGAAGGGGCGGTGTACACGGTGCGGGGTGTTCGGTTATGAAGAGGGCTGGGTACAGGAGGACTGGAGGGGGATACTTGTAACATGGAGGTTCTTATAGAGTATGGAGGCTGTGCTCCCTCAGTGTACACACAGGGCCCTCACTAGGACTCTATGACCTCCTCATACTGGACCGTCTCAGCCTAAATAAACTGGGATTCAAGAAAAGAGTTTTCAGAGAAGGCCTCCATCTCCTGTGCCTTCCTCCAGGTGCAGGGAAGACTCCACAGGCTGCACTGTGAGGACCCTCCCTCCTCCATAATCCTAAATACACCGACCAGCCATAACATTATGACCAGTCACAGATAAAGTGAAGAACATTGATTTGATTGTAAGCTCTAAGGAGCAGGGCCCTCTGATTCCTCCTTTGTAACGCGCTGCGTAAACTTGGCGCCATATAAATCCTGTATAATAATAATTATCTCCTTACAATGGCATCTGAAGGTGGGTGTGATCCCCTCACCTGCCACTTTATTAGGTACACCTCGCTAGTACCAGGTTGGGTGTAACGAGTGGTTATTTGAGTTATACTGTCGCCTTTCTATCATCTCAAATCTGCCCATTCTCCTCTGACCTCAACAAGGCATTTTCCTCCACACAACTGCCGCTCACTGGATATTTTCTCTTTTTCGGACCATTCTCTGTAAACCCTAGAGACGGTTGTGTGTGAAAATCCCAGTAGATCAGCAGCTTTTGAAATGCTCAGACCAGCCCATCTGACACCAACAACCATGCAACATTCAAAGTCACTTAAATCCCCTTTCTGATGCTCGGTTTGAACTTCAGCAAGTCGTCTACACCACATCTAAATGCATTGAGCTGCTCCCATGTGATTGGCTGATTAGAAATGTGTGTTACCAAGCAATTGAACAGGTGCACCTAATACAGTGGCCAGTGAGTGTATATTAGGCAGCAAGTGAACATGTTGCCCCTGAAGTTGACAACAGAAAAAGGGGGCAAGTTTGAGAATCTGAGTGAGTCTGACAAGGACTAAATTGTAATGGATAGATGACTGGATCAGAACAACTCAGAAAACGGCAGCTCTTGTGGGATGTTTCAGGCCTGCGGTGGTCAGGATCTACCAAAAGTGGGCCAAGGAAGGCGAACCAGCCACAGGGTAAAGCTCATTGATGGGGATGGAAAGCTGGCCCTTGTAGTCCAATCCAATAGAGCTATTGGAACTTAAACTGCTGACACAGTTCATGCTAGTTCTGATAGAAAGATGTCAGAACTAGTGATGCACCGAAATTTCAGCCGCTGAAAATAGGGTTATTGGCGGTTTGCCAATAGAAAAAAAATGGCGCAGAAAACGCATACAATTTTGCTGCAATTTTAGCCTAGGGTTGCCACCTCATCCCTTTAAAACCAAACACATATGACTTACACAGGTTCTGAGGCTAATTTGAATGCAGATAAATCACCAAGTGAGTTTAATTACCACCTTAATCAGCCACAGAACCTGTTTAATTGATGTGTTCGGTTTTAAAGGGATGAGGTGGCAACCATATTTTAGCCCCGGTTCACACCAATTACAACATTGAAATAGTACAGTACTACTTCAGGTGCGACTTGGAAGTTATCTGTGACTTCATACACGTATGTCTATGCAAGTCGTACCTGAACGTGCAAAAAGTAGTTCAAGAACCACTTTCAAAATTGGTGCGACTCCGATGGAGTTGAAGTCGCACTGATTTGACCACTTCCATTGCAGATAATAGGGTGCGACTTGTCATGCGATTTGAAACAATCAAATCACATGACAAGTCGCTTACTGTGCTTATGGTGTGTTTTTCATAGGTCACGTGACTTAAAAACCACATAGGAAACGCAACGGTTGCGTTATTGGTGCATTTTTAATGCATTTTAACCACTTCCTATCCGGGCCATCGACAATTGACGGGTACAAGGTGGCTCTACATTGCCGGTAGGCCGTCAGTTGACGGCCTCTGGCCTCCTGCCGCTGGGGGGCGCGCGCCCGCCGTGTCACTGAGATGCCGATGCGCGTGCCTGGCGGCCGCAATGTCCGCCAGGTACCCGCGATCGTCCGGTACACAGACAGGGACGTGGATCTCTGTGTGTAAACAGAGATCCACGTCCTGTCAGGGAGAGAGGAGACCGATGCTGTGTCCCTTGTACATAGGAACACAGATCGGTCACCTCCCCCCAAAGTAAGAATCACTAATAGGGAACACATTTAACCCCTTCCTCGCCCCCTAGTGTTAACCCCTTCCCTGCCAGTCACATTTATACAGTAATCAGTGCATATTTATAGCACTGTTCGCTGTATAACTGTGAATGGGCCCAAAAATGTGTCAAAAGTGTCCGATGTGTCCGCAATATCGCAGTTCTGACAAAAATCGCAGATCGCTGCCATTACTATTAAAAAAAAAAAAAGTAATAATTCTATCCCCTATTTTGTAGGCGCTATAACTTTTGCGCAAACCAATCACTATATGCTTATTGCGTTTTTTTTTTTACCAAAAATATGTAGAAGAATACGTATCGGCCTAAACTGAGGAAAAAAAAAATGTTTTTATTTAAAAAAAAATGGATATTTATTATAGCAAAAAGTAAAAAATATTGTGTTTTTTTTTTTTTTTTTCAAAATTGTCGCTCTATTTTTGTTTTATAGCGCAAAAAATAAAAACTGCAGAGATGATCAAATACCACCAAAGGAAAGCTCTATTTGTGGGGAAAAAAAGGACGTCAATTTTGTTTGGGAGCCACTTCGCACGACCGCGCAATTGTCTTTCAAAGCGTGACAGCGCTGAAAGCTGAAATTTCGCCTGGGCAGGAAGGGGGTATATGTGCCCAGTAAGCAAGTGGTTAATGGGGAGCTGTGGTTTTGGTGCAGTTTTTTTTTTTTTCTTTTAACTACCCAAAGATGCACCAGAAAGGAAGCGCCATGGACCAGTGTGAAGACATACAAAGAACTGAAAGGGATGCATTTTTAATGAGCTTTTCTTGCGCCACAGGGGCTGATAATGGCCGACAAATTAATATTTAAATTCATGATATTAACTACTTCAGCCCCGGGAGAATTTACCTCCTTCCTGACCAGAGCACTTTTTGCGATTCAGCACTGCGTCGCTTTAACTGACAATTGCGCGGTCGTGCGACGTTGCACCCAAACAAAATTGACGTCCTTTTTTTCCCACAAATAGAGATTTCTTTTGGTGGTATTTGATCACCCCTGCGGTTTTTATTTTTTGCTCCATAAACAAAAAAAGAGCGACAATTTTGAAAAAAAAAAAGCAATATTTTTTACTTTTTGCTATAATAAATATCCCCAAAAATATCTAAAAAAAACTATTTTCTTTCTCAGTTTAGGCCGTATTCTTCTACATATTTTTGGTAAAAAAAACGCAATAAGCGTATATTGATTGGTTTGCGCAAAAGTTATAGCGTCTACAAAATAGGGGATAGAAGTATGTCATTTTTATTAGTAATGGCGGCGATCAGCGATTTTTTTTTTTTCGTGACTGTGACATTATGGCGGACACATCGGACACCTTTGGCGCTATTTTGGGACCATTGTCTTTTATACAGCGATCAGTGCTATAAAAATGCACTGATTATTGTGTAAATGACACTGGCAGGGAAGGGGTTAAACACTAGGGGGCGATGAAAGGGTTAAGTGTGTCCTAGGGATTGATTCTAACTGTGGGGGGGATGGGCTACCAGTAACATGACAGTGATCACTGCTCCCGATGACAGGGAGAAGTAAATCTCTGTCCTGTCACTAGGCAGAACAGGGAAATGCCTTGTTTACACAGGCATTTCCCCATTCTGAAGCTCCGTGACACGATTGCGGGACACCGGCGGACATCGAGTCCGTGGGCACGGTCACAGAGCAAGCGGCGGGCACGCATGCCCACAATGCCGCGATTTAAAGGGGAAGTACCTATACGCCCATTTGCCAAGCCGTGCCATTGTGCCGACGTATATCGTGCGCTGGTCGGCATGTGGTTAATTAAAAAGTCAAATATTATACAATTATGTATATTTTTTTTTAAGAACTATAATTTTTGGTTGTGCATCTTGAATTTTTGGTTTCAGCACCAAAATGTTCATTTCGGAGCACCACTAGTCAGAACACACAGTGTATCACAGTCTGTTGTGAATGGGTAGCGTAGCCGTAGACCGGTCATGCTGAACTGTGTCCACCGGCAAAAGTTCCTACAATGGACATATGAACGTCAGAACTGAAGTGTTGATTTGGCCTCTATATTCTCCAGATCTCAATCCAATTCAGCATCTGTGGGATGTGCTGCAAACACAAGTCCAATCCACGGAGACCCCACCTTGCAACTTACAGCACTTAATGGATGTGCTACAGCCAGCTTGGTGCCAGATACTACAGCATACCTTTCAGAGGTCTAGTGGGAGTCCATACCTCTTATTACGTTTCTGTACTTCTCTATGCAATGCCGGCAGATTGTGGCTGGTGGGAGGGGCCAGCAGGTACATAGCTTTCTGAGCACATCACAGCACTCTGCTTCAGTGCTCTTCTCAAAAGCCCTCAACCTAAGCAGTGGGCTGGCTCTTGGGAGGAGTTATGCAAATATCACAATGCCTTGATGGTTGTCTGTTAGTGTGGAAGAGTGGGCATTCCTAGGCAGGCTGTATTTGCATATAAACAACCATAGAAAAAAGGTACATGGTTAGTAGCGCTCACTGAAATATAGCATGGGACACTAGGTCCAAAGAAGTCCTTTAAGCAGTTTGCTTTGTGGTGAGGTAACAGTCTCAATGTTACTGCTATATTAACCACTTGACAACTGGGCACATAACCCCCTTCCTGCCCAGGCGAAATTTCAGCTTTCAGCGCCGTCACGCTTTGAATGACATTTGCGTGGTCGTGCGACGTGGCTCCCAAACAAAATTGACGTCCTTTTTTTCCCACAAATAGAGCTTTCTTTTGGTGGTCTTTGATCATTTCTGCGGTTTTTATTTTTTGCGCTATAAACAAAAATAGAGCGACAATTTTGAAAAAAACACAATATTTTTTAATTTTTGCTATAATTAATATCCCATTTAAAAAAAACAAAAAAAACTATTTTTTTCCTCAGTTTAGGCCGATACGTATTCTACATATTTTAGGTAAAAAAAAAAATCGCAATAAGCGTATAGTGATTGGTTTGCGCAAAAGTTATAGCGCCTACAAAATAGGGAATAGAATTATGATTTTTTTTTTTTTTTTTTTTTTTTTTTTTTACTAGTAATGGCGTCGATCTGCGTTTTTTTTTTTTTTTTTGTGACTGTGACATTACGGCGGACACATCGGACACTTTTGACACATTTTTGGGACCATTCACATTTATACAGCGAACAGTGCTAAAAATATGCACTGATTACTGTATAAATGTGACTGGCAGGGAAGGGGTTAACCACTAGTGGGCGATCAAGGGGTTAATATGTTCCCTGCTAGATGTTCTTACTGTGGGGGGAGGGGACTGACTGGGGGAGGTGACTGATGGTTGTCCCTATGTACAAGGGACACACCATCTGTCTCCTCTCACTCACAGGACGTGGATCTCTGTGTTTACACACAGAGATCCACGTCCCTGGCTCTGTGACAGCCGATCGCTCGTACCTGGCGGACATCGCGGCCGCCAGGCACGCGCATCGGCACTCGCCTGACACGGCGGGCACAGCTTTTCCCCGATGCGCGCCCGAGGTGGCGCGCATCGCGGAAGTAAATAAGAGGACTATCAGCAATTGACGACCGCTTTGCGGACGTCTTTTTCTTATAGCCCGGGCGTGAAGTGGTTAAAATCACACAGTTTTACTTCAGAGGCACCTGCCTTTGTTTTTTATCTCTTTGTATTTAAACAGCCACAGGTGATGCTGAGCCTCCATAACTGAAATTAATAAATGAGAGGGGTGGGCCAGGGACAGTAAGGCTGGAAGGGAAAGAGCTAAATGATGCTGGACATCTTCCAGCCAGGAAATGAACTGAGCTGTATCTGACTTTCTACAGCTTTTTCTAATGCACACTGTGAGAAGCTGACTTTGTGCAGTGAAATCTCAGTGCAGGAGAGGCTGAATACCTGTGAAAGACTGAAGGGGAGGCTGGAGTTCAGTAGAGCTAAGCTCAGGCATCCTCCAAACTCATCTCTAACCCAAAGTCTGAACTCTGTTTATTTATTTGTACTCCAGTGACCCTCAGGCCAGGTCATTCCCGGCCCTCCCACCAGCCACGATCTTCCTGCATTACATAGGGAATCACAGAGAGTCCATAATAGGAGATATAACATCAGACGTGTAATGAATACAGACATGATTTTAATGGCCAACCTGTCCCCTTCAATTACTTGAAGTGCAGCTATCCCTAAAGTATTCTCCACAGCAGAGCTTGTCATTTTACCCATTTATTTTGTGTCATACTCACATCTCCATCAATCAGCCAGTCCTCCCCCAACTCTCCTTCCTCTGTGGGAACACTGTCACATGTGCCCCATACCTGGAGAGACGGGCCGTCAGAGGCAGCAGTGCCTGGGATCTCACATCTACAGCTATGAGGAACAGACACACTCGCATCCCAGCAACTGTTAGGAGATGTTCTGGAGGAATTCCAGACACAGGGCTTCATTTTTCAAGGTGCTGCACAGGCACAATGGACGCTTCTAAATGTCCCCTATAAGGCCCCTTTCACACAGATTGATCGGGTCCACCTTTCAGGCAGACCTAATCAGACCATCCATTGCCCTCGATGGAGCGGCGGATGTCAGTGGACGTGTCCGTTGACACCCGCCGACATCCGAGCCTGCTAAAAACAATGGGGGATCCATTCCCCATTTGTCTGGTTAATCGGATTGGATGACAGTCGGATGGAAACAGACAGGTGGTCCATTTCCATCTGACCGCCCCATAGAGAACAGCGGGCCGTGTCCACGCTGCATAGCGGTGTGGACATGGACCTGTTCATCCACCTGATCAGCGGGGATCAGAGGACAGATTCCCTGCTGATCAGGTGGATCCGCTGGTGGACTCTGCCAGTGTGAAAGGGGCCTAACACAGCAAAGCTTTACTTTTTAAGACTGTTGTATGATAAAACTATGGTGATTCATTGTATGTAGGTGTGGATCTCAGAATGAAAATACACTATATTACCAAAAGTAATGGTCCAAATAATTTGGTGAAGGGGGGATTATGGTGTGGGGTTGTTTTCAGGGGTTGGGCTTGGCCTCTTAGTTCCAGTGAAGGGAAGTCTTAAGGCATCAGCATACCAGGACATTTTGGACAATTTCATGCTCCCAACTTTGTGGTAACAGTTTGGGGATGGCCCCTTCCTGTTCCAACATGACTGCACACCAGTGCACAAAGCAAGGTCCATAAAGACATGGATGAGTGAGTTTGGGATGGAGGAACTTGACTGGCCTGCACAGAGTCCTGACCTCAACCTGATAGAACACCTTTGGGATGAATTAGAGCGGAGACTGTGAGCCAGGGCTTCTCGTCCAACATCAGTACCTGACCTCACAAATGCGATTGTGGAAGAATGGTCAAACATTCCCATAGACACACTCCTAAACCTTGTGGACAGCCTTCCCAGAAGAGTTGAAGGTGTTATAGCTGCAAAGGGTGGGCCAACTTAGTATTGAACCCTACGGACTAAGACTGGGATGCCATTAAAGTTCATGTGCGTGTAAAGGCAGGCGCCCCAATACTTTTTGTAATATAGTGTACCACTGCATAGGCTGGGCTGCATTATAGGCCCCCCTCTCAGCTCTCTTATGAATAAGGACACTTTTGTGACCTTATCCATGAGAACGAATATGACCTCACAGATGGGGTGGGGCTGGGTTGTGCTGGGCGGGGCTTTCTGAATGGTCACCAAAAACATTCCTAGGGAGTGCCTGCCAGCAGCACCATTCAGCTGCACAGGGCAACTGTTATCAGTGAAAGAAGGGTTGCTGAATGTCTGAATTAGATGGTTGTTTCTAATCTGACATTTAGCAATTCAATTAATGCCTAATATCAAAGTTTTATTATATTTTTCAAAGACATATAAGACTGATTTTTTAACTGGAATTCCACCTTAAGTGTACTTTTGAAGCTAATGTGGTATATTAAATTGCAGCTGTAAATAGAGAAGAGCAAGAACATGTTGGGTTAAAATTGCTCTCTGAGGCGATTTCCCCTCACTTCCTGTACTAGAGACATTGTTGTCACCTGGAGCAATAGTGAGCAAAAATCTCCCAACAAAGACCTCAACAACTTTAAGATGGCAGTCCAGCGCTGGGGAGAGTCTTGTTTGGGGGGACAATAAAAACCTTTGAGCAATAGAGTAGGTAGTCTTGTCACATATAAGATATCACTGACGACTAACTCCAGAAGAAACAACATGAAACTAAGGGGCTACGGGGTGACAGGAGCTTTTAACTACTTGGAGCCCCGGCCATTGTCAAATGACGGCCTCAAGGTGGCTCTCAAAATCCGGGAGGACGTCAATAGACGTCCTCGGCTCCTCCGGCCACTGGGGCGCGCGCGCGCCCGGCGCGTCACTGACATGCCGATGCACGTGCCTGGCGGCCGCGATGTCCGCCAGGCACCCGCGATCGGCCGGTACAGAGACAAGGACATAGATCTGTGTGTGTAAACACACAGATCCATGTCCTGTCAGGGAGAGAGGAGACCGATGTGTGTCCCTTGTACATAGGGACACAGATCGGTCTCCTCCCCCAGTCACTCCCCTCCCCCCACAGTAGTAATCACTCCCAGGGCACACATTTAACCCCTTCCTCGCCCCCTAGTGTTAACCCCTTCCCTGCCAATGTCATTTTTACAGTAACCAGTGCATTTTTTTTAGCCCTGATCGCTGTATCAATGACAATGGTCCCAAAATGGTGTCAAAAGTGTCCGATGTGTCCGCCATAGTGTCACAGTCACAATAAAAATCGCTGATCGCCGCCATTACTAGTAAAAAATTTTTTTTATAAAAATGCTATAAAACTACCCCCTATTTTGTAAACGCTATAACTTTTGCGCAAAGCAATCAATAAACGCTTATTGCGATTTTTTTTTTTGACCAAAAATATGTAGAAGAATACATATCGGACTAAACTGAGAAAAAATTTGTTTTTTTTAAAAAAATTGGGATATTTATTATAGCAAAAAGTAATAAATATTGTGTTTTTTTTTCAAAATCGTCGCTCTTTTTTTGTTTATAGCGCAAAAAATAAAAACCGCAGAGGTGATCAAATACCACCAAAAGAAAGCTCTATTTGTGGGAAAAAAAGGACGTCAATTTTGTTTGGGAGCCACATCGCACGACCGCGCAATTGTCATTCAAAGCGACGCAGTGCCGAAAGCTGAAATTTCGCCTGGGCAGGAAGGGGGTTTATGTGCCCAGTAAGCAAGTGGTTAAACTCCTTTTTGCTTGTATGTCCTATTAACCACTTCAGCCCCGGAAGGATTTACCCTCTTCCAGACCAGGCCATTTTTTTTGCGATAAGGCACTGCTTTCCTTTAACTAACAATTGCGTGGGCGTGAGACGCTGTACACAAAATGTATGTCCTTTTTTTCCCCCCACAAATAGAGCCTTCTTTTGGTGGTATTTGATCACCTCCTGTTTATTTTTTAATTTTTTTCACTATAAACAAAAAAAGAACGACAATTTAAAAAAAATATATATTTCTTACTTTCTGCTATAAAACATACCTAATAAAAAAAATGAAGAAAATCTAATTTATTTATCAATTTAGGCCAATTTGTATTCTGCTACATATTTTTGGTAAAAAAAACACCAATAAGTGTATATAGATTAGTTTGCACAAAAGTTATAGCGTCTACAAAATAGGGGATAGATTTATGGCATTTTTATTTTTTTACTAGTAATGACGGTGATCTGCGATTTTTAGCGAGACTTCAACATTGCTGCGGACAGATCGGTCACCTAACTGACATTTTTGCGAACCAGTGACATTATTACAGTGATCAGTGCTAAAAATATGCACTGACATTGTACTAATGTCACTGGCAGGTAAAGGGTTAACATTAGGGGCGATCAAGGGGTTAAATGTGTACCCTGGGAGTGTTTTCCATCTGTACAGGGATGGGCTGCCTGCCTGGGACAACACACAGATCCGTCTTCCTGCATAGCACCTCTGTGTCATCCCCTGACAGAACAGAGATCTGCCTTGTTTACTTTGGCCGATCCCCATTCTGTCTCTGCGGGGAACGATCGTGGGCAGCCGGCAGACCTCGAGTCCTCCGGACCTCGCTGATTGGCTCTTCTGCTGGCCAATCGTCATTTGCCCACAGATTGCTGTGTACGAGCCCAACGTACTCATACAGCGATTCGGCGGTATAACTTGCAGCGGCTGGTCGGCAAGCGGTTAAAGGAGGTGCTGATTTAGTAAAATGTTATGAAAGGTGAACATATCCTTTAAATTATGGCTGATATACAATACCAGTGTAGCAAGACCTCTAATATGATATTGTATTTCTGTTTTTTAGGGACTGTATTTTATTACTGTGGTGACTGGCATCAGGAATATGGGGGAAGAGTACAAAATCCAGGCCTTTGATGCAGACACACAGAATCTCCTCAAGACGGCCTTGAAAGGTAGGGAGGCATGGATTCCCTGCTATTTAGTAATGTTATCACTAATGTCCTCCTACCATGCATTGCTATACTTGTACCTATTGTGATTAATTATTATGACTTTTCAACAGATCCAGCAAGTGTAGATCTGGATAAGGTGGCCAATGTAATTGTGGAGCAGTCACTGCGAGATGCTGCATTTAGCAAAGAAGCTGGAAAAATGTGTTACACTATTATTCAGGTAATCATATTTGGAGTCTATTTACTATTAGTATATATGATAGGAAAATCTGGTTATTACTGTACTGTTTGTATTTGTTTAACCGCTTGCCACCTACCCACAGTAGTTTTACTGTGAGCAGGCGGCAGCTCTAGGCTGGGCTATGTACCTGTACATCATGGCCTTTCTTCGGGGTTTGGGGTGCGTGCATGCATGTGCACGCCCGAGTTTGGCAACTGAATTCAGCCAATTCGCTGTGGCCAATCACACACAGAGCTCTGTGTTTTTACAAAAACACAGAACTCTGTACTTTGGACAGCGATCTGGCTGTTTCTTCTCCCTGTAAAGCGGGAAGAAAAAAACAAACCAGACAGATGGAGTGTAAAGTAAAAGCAGCACACATTGTTAGACACACAGTTAACCCTTTGCTTGCTCCTAGATGTTAACCCATTCCCAGACAGTGTCATTAGTACAATGACAGTGTACAGCATAAGCACTGTATTAGTGTCACTACCAATGTCAGTCAGTTAGTATACCTCCCAGCCAGCGTCAGCTAACGCCGGATTGGCCGCCACCCTATCCGTCCCACTATAAGTCGCTGATCACCGCTGTTACCAGTATAGTGTCACAGCTGCGTAAATGCCAGTGTATATCTTATAGTTTACAGACGCCAAATTCTTTGCACAAACCAATAAAAATACACTTATTGGGATTTTTTTTACCAAAGACGTAGCAGAATAGATTTTGGTCTAAATTTTTTTTTTTTTATTAAATATGTTTTATAACAGAATTAGAAAATATTGTTTTTGTTTTTCAAAATTCTCAATCTTTTTTCGCTTTTGTATTGAAAAAATATCCCAGAGGTGATCAAATACTTCCAAAAGAAAGCTCTATTTGTGTGAAAAACATGATATAAATTTCATTTGCCTACAGTGTTGCATGACTGCGCAATTGTTAGTTAAATTAGCGCAGTGCTGAATAGCAAAAAATTCCCTGGTCATGAAGGGTGTAAAATCTTCCTGAGGTCAAGTGCTTATTTAATGTCAAAGAGGGGCTAATTTATTAGCAATTAATATGTAAATGAAAAGAAGCAAATGGGAAACGGGTCTGAGGCTGGGTTCACACTTGTCCGACAAACGCTCCGACATTGGGAGCTCATGTCGCATGACGCGTGAAAATCAATGTTTCCCTATGGGAGCCGTCTTAACTGGTCCGACACATGTCGGTCCGACTTTGAAGATGCTCCCTGTACTACTTTGGTCCGGCTTTGATCCTACTTCAGCCCATTGACTATCATTGAAGTCGGATCAAAGTCGGACCGTGGCCTTGCATGATCCGACTTTGGCATGTGACTTGTGCTCTGTTGATCTTGAGGGGGAACTCCACGCCAAATTTTAAATAAAAAACAAACCAGCATGGGTTCCCCTCCAGGAGCATACCAGGCCCTTTTAAGGGGAACCCCCTAAGCCGAAAAAACGGCACGGGGGTCCCCCTCAAAATCCAAACCAGACCCTTATCCGAGCACGCAGCCCGGCAGGCTGCAGGAAAAGAGGGGGGGCGAGAGGGCGTCCCCCCTCCCTCCTGAACCGTACCAGGCCGCATGCCCTCAACATGGGGGGTTTGGGGCAGGGGGGCGACCTGCGGCCCCCCACCCCAAAGCACCCTGCCCCCATGTTGATGAGGACAGGGCCTCTTCCCGACAACCACGGCCGTTGGTTGTCGGGGTCTGCGGGCGGGGAGCTTATCGGAATCCAGGAGCCCCATTTAATAAGGGGGCCCCCAGATCCCAGCCCCCTACCCATTCACCTGGTGGGAAAAAAATGTCAATAAAAAAACGCTACACAGGTTTTTAAAGTATTTATTACACAGCTCCGGGGGTCTTCTAGCGACTTTGGGGGTCTCTTCCGACTTTGGGGGTCTCCGGTGTCGTCTCCGCGCTCTCCGGTTCTTTCTTCCTTCTGCTGGGCCTCTGCTATCTTCCAGCTCTTTTGCTAGCGGGGGCCCGGTCCTCTTCGTCGCCTTTTTCCCTCTTCTCCTCCTCGATGTTGACATGTTGCTTCCTCCCGCTGTAATGCCGGGTGTGCGGTGCGCAACGATTTATATAGGCCTCTCATGACGTCACAGTCACAAGCTCCGGGTGGCCCCGGAGCATGTGACCCTGACGTCATGGGAGCATGTGGCCACCCGGAGCATGTGACTGTGACGTCATGAGAGGCCTATATAAATCGGAGCGCACCGCACACCCGGCAGTACAGCGGGAGAAAGCGACGTGTCAACATCGAAGAGGAGAAGAGGGAAGAAGGCGACGAAGAAGACCGGGCCCCCGCTAGCAAAAAAGCTGGAAGAAGATAGCGGAGGCCCAGCAGAAGGAAGAAAGAACCGGAGACGACACCGGAGACCCCCGAAGTTGGAAGAGACCCCTGGAGTCGGGAGAAGACCCCCGGAGCTGTGTAATAAATTACTTTAAAAACCTGTGTAGTGTTTTTTTATTGACATTTTTTTTCCACCAGGTGAATGGGTAGGTGTACGATGTACCCCATACTCATTCACATAGGGTGGGGGGGGCCGGGATCTAGGGGGCTCCTGGATTCCGCTAAGCCCCCCGCCCGCAGACCCCGACAACCAACGGCCAGGGTTGTCGGGAAGAGGCCCTGTCCTCATCAACATGGGGGCAGGGTGCTTTGGGGTGGGGGGGCCGCAGCACCAAAGCACCAAACCCCCCCCATGTTGAGGGCATGCGGCCTGGTACGGTTCAGGAGGGAGGGGGGCCACTCTCTCGTCCGTCCCCCCCTCTTTTCCTGCGGCCTGCCGGGCTGCGTGCTCGGATAAGGGTCTGGTTTGGATTTTGAGAGGTTCCCCTACGCCGTTTTTTTCGGCTTAGGGGGTTCCCCTTAAAATCCATACCAGACCGAAGGGCCTGGTATGCTCCTGGAGGGGAACCCATGCCGTTTTTTTATATTTAAAATTTGGCGTGGAGTTCCCCCTCAAGATTCATACCAAACACAGTGCCTGGTATTGGCGGGGATCCAAGTCAGATCCCCGTTCATTGAAAGTCGGACGTATGTCGGCTTCAAGTCGCAGGGCAAAGTCGGATCCAAAGTAGGACGGCTGTCGTGTTGCACAAGTGTGAACCCGGCCTGAAGGTTCCCCTACGCCGTTTTTTTCGGCTTAGGGGGTTCCCCTTAAAATCCATACCAGACCGAAGGGCCTGGTATGCTCCTGGAGGGGAACCCATGCCGTTTTTTTATATTTAAAATTTGGCGTGGAGTTCCCCCTCAAGATTCATACCAAACACAGTGCCTGGTATTGGCGGGGATCCAAGTCAGATCCCCGTTCATTGAAAGTCGGACGTATGTCGGCTTCAAGTCGCAGGGCAAAGTCGGATCCAAAGTAGGACGGCTGTCGTGTTGCACAAGTGTGAACCCGGCCTGAAGGTTGATTGCCATTTGCTTTGTGTATGCAAGCCTTTTCTCTATCAGGGGGACATAGTAATATGAAAATGTCTAGGGCAAAATATTTTATACAAATAATTTTTGTCTCTATTTATCTCAAGATAAAAATTTACGGCGTACCAGCAAATGATCCACACTCACTCAGCCGGCTAGAAGAAAGATGTTGGAAAATAGAGGAAGTTTTACATAGAAAAAAAAAAGTCTGTGGAGGCATAGGAATGTCACAAATATGGAGCTAGAGGTTCAATGTAAAGCCCATTGCTATTCTTTCAAAGTCTTTCTGGGCTCTATTAAAAGAAAAATAAATCACCTTTAATCTGGAGCTGACCTTCTCGGTGCCTCTTCATCTTTAAATTTTTGTGTTGAATGACAATCTCCAGTAATCATGCAGAGTCATTGCTCTTCTTTCAACATCACCCAGACCAAAGAGGAAAAGAGCCTGGGTAATAAGTAAGCTTAAAGTGTTACTAAACCCACAACAGTAAAATTAGTCTGTATACTGTATGCAGTAAAGCATGCTTGTTATACTCGCTGTGGAACCTAAGTGGTTAATCCTGCACATTGTCTAAAAAGGCTGTTTGATCCTGTCTTCTCTGATCCCCTCCTTCTTCCACTGTCCCCAATCTATCTCCTGATAGAACAGAGCCTTGGGGGCACAGAGGGTCAGGAGTCATGCAACCTCATAGGACAGTCATAGGAGAATTAAAACTCCTCCTACAAGCTTTAACCAGTGCTTGGCCGGACACTGATAGAAGTCACAAGACTGCTATATACTGCTGATGAGAAAAGGTATTTAGCAGTTTATATTTACTAAAATATTTGTATTTCCATGTTCTGTGTACGGTGGGAGACCAGATATAGTGCATGCAGGGTCCTGGGTTTAGTAACACTTTAAATGGCTGCTTCTAGAAAGCCAAGTTGCCTGGCTGCTTTTAATCCAGAACAGGTACACAGCCAGTGAAGTGAGACCTCATCAACATACTAGTTTGGGTGAGAAGCAGAAAGCACTGAAACCATTGGATCAGGAGTACAGTCAGGCAGATTTTTAGAAGCAGATCTTGGTTATAGTTTTTAAGCAGTAGTAAACTCTTAAAAAAAAAAAAAAGTTTCCCCCTGCAAGGGAATATCATAATATGCTACTATGCACCGCATACTGGCACATTATGAAAGACTTACCTTGAAACAAAGCCCTCTTGTGGTGCACTGTCGCCACTTCAGAGGCTTCCATCTTCACCCACTTTTCCTTCAGGGTCTGCAGGCTGTGGCTGCTTAAAAGCTTGAGCTGCGATAGCGTCGCTCCCAAGCATGCGCGCAAGAGTCACGGCAGCAGCAACGAGCTCTCAAGGAACAGCACGTGTATGCCATTCCTTCAGAGCTCATGCACTGGGGACTCACTGGAATATCTCCTAAACGGTGCATAAAGTGGAGACTGACTAGAACTTTTTCTATATCTAAATTGTAATTTTACATATTTTTTTTTTCATGCGTCGCAAGACCTATTCTTGGTATATTTATTGCATTTGTATAAGGGCAAAGAGATATCCCCAGGCTGACATATAACACAAAGTCATTAATATAGAGATCAGAGGATACCTGCAGCAGGAAACCAGTGTGTACTACCTGCTAACAGTCCAGGGAGAGCCAAGGCCCTCCAGTGATGATCTCTACCTGCCATGTAGGATATGAGGCATGCACTTAGGTGCGTGAACGTCTTCTTTATGTCCAGAAGCTAGCAGATTAGCAGAACGATGCTGAGGCTCGTGTTCTAGTCCAGCACAGGAACCAGTCTACCTCCCCTAATATAGGACTCACACCACTCTGTGGTGAAGGCACGGCAGCACCTAGATAGTGTCCAACAGACTCTGAACCAAGAGACCTGCATTGGCTGGGATCCCCTGATGAAAAGTCAGACGATAGCCCCGAGGATAATGGTTCTCCAGTAAGCAAGGAATTAAGTTGATCAACCTAGTCCTCAAGACAGACATTTTCCAGTGCTGAATTCTGATGAAATTAAATCCAACCAGATTCTGCAGGTGTTAGGCTGTTTGTAAAGATGCTGACTACAGGAATCCTCAAAGTTGACTCTCTTCATTGGAGCTCATCTGAGCATCTCACAATGGGGAAAGCAGGAACAGTCACTAGGCTGAAGTCGGGAGGCAGCGCTCTTAGAAGTAAGAATGTGGCTTAGGTGTCCATTGGTGACTGTGTATAGCTAATGGTAGTAAGTGTCCAATGGTAGTCAATTGGTATAGCTAATGGTAGTAGGAGTTTTGAAAAGGTGCCCATCGTGCATTTATTAAGGTAGCGTCCAATCGGCCTACTCAACAGAGTGAGTCTTCAGAGACCGGGAAATCGATAACAAGGCGATACCTTGCACATCTAACCAGCAAGGGAGCAACATGTGGAAACGGGTATTTCTCTGTATGTGTAGTGATCATGTTACTGCAAATTATCACCAGGGACACGATTGATAGTGTGCCATGTCTCTAAAATGTGAATACTTGCTGTACAATTACTTTCTTCTTGTTCTTGATTATACTGATAATATAATGGATATTATTAGAAAGGTGCCCCTTATAATATACGATTATTTTAAACCTGTAAATGTAGCTTTGTGCCTCTCCTTCCCTCAGGCAGAGAGCAAACAAACAGGACGAAGTGTCTTCCGCAGTGCACTCTTAAACAGACTGCAGAGTGAATATCGTAATCGAGAGGAGATGAGAGCCCGGTCCGTGCAAGAGTGGGTGTGCTATGTCAGCTTTATCTGCAATGTCTTTGACTATCTGAGGGTAAGTTTGAGGAGTGTATCTACTGTATAGTTTAGTGGATTTGAAGGTTGACCAATGTGGGTTAGAATTGTGTAATTTAGGCACATATTGCTTACATTTTGATCCAGGGATCCGCATCTTGCACTTGTGAACCCCTGCATGTTCCTCTGCACCCTCCTGTATGTTGGTGAAATTCCCATAGACAGCTTTGAGGCGAGTAAGTAATTCTAGGCCCATAGACAGGTGGCAGGAGCTGGAGCTTTAACAATTGAATCTCCAGATGTGGGACATATAGTTTACGTCATTACATCTTTCTACTCCTGGTTTGGCATCTGTCCTTTCTCACTATACTATTCGTTTAATATTTCTCTACCTTATTCATTTTTTTTTAAATCACTAACAGGTTCTGCAAACAGTCATCCAAAAAAAAAAAACTCTGGTGCTTTGTTCCTCTGTTATCAGCATGAGTCACTTCTGAGAAGTTTTCCTGACACATTAAATTTGTGTGGGGGGGGGGCAGCGCTCAGAACAGAGCTTGTCTATTCAGAACACAGTTCTTATGCTGTGTGAAGGTGTGTGTGTGTGTTTCTTTCCTCCAATCAACTCTCACACACTGTGACTGCAGTCTCTCCACCCCTCCTCGCTGTTCCTGACAGATGAAAAAAGTTTTTTTTATCAGGATCTGCCCTTTTGAAGGGCTGTAGGGAAAAGAAAACTGCAGATAAACAAGTAAAACCTATGTAGGAGGATTTGTTTCATCTCTGTGTATCATCTGAGGCTGTTCACTTCACTGGGTATATGTGAGGATTTACATCCACTTTAAGTATTTCAGCTTGTCCAGTGGGGACATACTCTTTCTTTATCTGTCCCAGCTAACAACTTTATGTTGATATTTGATTATTGGTCAACCTTAACCCTTTCATTCCCAAGTGTCATTGAAGCCTTAGATATCCAGACCAAAATTAGCAACATAAGTATGTGTTGTTGAACTTGACTATAAATCTCTGATTATTTTGCATACCTAAATCATTTTTACATTTCTTTGAGGACATATAAGGATCACACTTGTTAAACTCTTTTAGGAGAAATCCTGCTGTTCTTCTATTGTAAATTTATGAAAACCTTTTTAATGTATTTTTTTTTATGCTGTAGTTGTATCTGACAATTACAGTATTAAACAGACACACTGTGATCAGAGGCTGCA
Organism: Rana muscosa; assembly: GCA_029206835.1. NCBI lineage: Eukaryota > Metazoa > Chordata > Amphibia > Anura > Ranidae > Rana > Rana muscosa. Next base: position 212,038,206 of record CM055128.1, read on the forward strand.
GTGGCCTCTGCAAACTGAAACCATTTTCTGAATGGAACATTCAGCTTGCATGTGATCACAACTCTTGATTGCTTCCTGATTATTAGTGAGGTTTAAAGCTTTCAACTACAGCCATGTTTTGACAGCTATCAGCTGTACTGAGGAATTGTGTGTGTGTGTGTATCCGTATTTATCGGCGTATAACACGCACCCCAAGTTTAGGAGGGAATTTTAGGGAAAAAAACCTTTAGGAGGGAAGTTTAAGGGAAAAAAAACTTACATTTAACCACTTAACGACCGCCCACTGTAAATATACGTCAGCAGAATGGCACCGACAGGCAGAATCACGTATATGTACGTGATTGCCTTTGTATAGTTGGGGGGTCCGATCGGACCCCCCTTCTTTACAGTGGGTGGTCGTTTTACCTTCGGGAGCGATCCGGCATGAGGGGACGGCCGTTCGATTCCGGCCACCCCCTCTCGATCGCTCCCGGCGAATGAGAGAGCTTCCCCTGCCTGCCAGGAAGGAGGAAGTGATGTCATCTCTCCTGGGGCGCTCACATATACCGAGCGCCGTACAGGAGAAGATGCCAGGTTAGTACACAAAACAGCACACTGACACCAGGACACATAGGCACATAAATCGCCCCCCCAGGCCCCCCCAGATCACCCCCCAGCCCCCAGTCACAGTGTCACTGATTGCAGTGACCATTTATTTAGTGATCACTGCAATCAGTGACATTTGTGACTGTAAAAGTGTCAGTACATTTAGTTTTAGGTCCAGTGTAGCCCCCTAACCCCCCCCCTAATAAAGGTTTAACCCCCTGATCACCCCCCAGATAACCCTTTCACCCCCTATCACCACTGTCACTAAGCGATCATTTTTCTGATCGATGTCTTAGCGTCGGTGATGCTGATCGGTAGCCAGTAATTTTTTTTTAGGTTCACCGCAGGTTTTTATAGCGTCAGGTACCCCCATATATTATCTAATAAAGGTTTAACCCCCTGATCGCCCCCCAGGTAACCCTTTCACCCCCTATCACCACTGTCGCTAAGCAATCGTTTTTATGATCGTTGTCTTAGTGTCGGTGATGCCGATAGGTAGCCAGTAATTTTTTTTTAGGTTCGCCGTCAGGTTTTTATATAGCGTCAGGTACCCCCATATATTACCTAATAAAGGTTTTAACCCCCTAATTGCCCCTAGTTAACCCTTTCACCAGTGATCATCATAAGTGTTACGGGTGACGCTGGTTAGTTTGCTTTTTATAGTGTCAGGGCACCCGCCGTATATAACCCAATAAAGGTTTAACCCCCTGATCGCCCGGCGGGTGATATCAGTTAGGTTTTAGCGTCAGAGAGGGTCTGCGTCACACCCCAGGCAGCGTCAGGTTAGTGCCAGTAGCGCTAACACCCACACGTGAAGCATACACCCCCCTTAGTGGTATAGTATTTGATCAGCTCAATATCTGATCTGATCAGATCTATACTAGCGTCCCCAGCAGTTTAGGGTTCCCAAAAACGCAGTGTTAGCGGGATCAGCCCAGATACCTGCTAGCACCTGCGTTTTGCCCCTCCGTCCAGCCCAGGCCACCGAAGTGCAGTATCGATCGATCACTGTCACTTGCAAAACACAACACACATAACTGCAGCGTTCGCAGAGACAGGCCTGATCCCTGCGACTCCAGTGCTGTAGGAGGTAATTTCACCACCACAGTTAAAAAAAAAAAAGCATATACGCCGAAGCATGGGGGCAGCAGGAGCGGAGGAGCGATTTTGCTCCTAATGCCGCGTATATACGGTCGAAATTCCGACGGAGGCTTGCCCGTGGAAAAGTCTGACCATATGTACGCGGCATAACTTTTGCGAGAAGATGCCCCCATGCTTCGGCATATATAAATGGTGCATGTATGCCCATCATTAGAAGTGGGTGGATGAAGGGTGGTATTCTAATGGTGGGCATACCCACCGATCAATCTTTTTTTTTCGTTCAGCCAACAGGCTGCATGAAAAAAAAGATTACAATACATGTCCAACAAGGACCAGCAACGTACTGGTATGTTGCTGGACTTTGAATGTTTATACCAGAATGATGCCTGCGGGTTTAGGTATCATCTTGGTATCATTCTTTTCAGCCAGCGGCCGGCTTTCATGTAAAAGCAATCCTAGTGGCTAATTAGCCTCTGGACTGCTTTTACAAGCAGTGGGAGGGAATGTCCCCCCCCCCCCAGATATAAAAAGCGCCATTGGGAAATTGGGAAAGCATTTTATCACACCGATCTTGGTGTGGTCAGATGCTTTGAGGGCAGAGGAAAGATCTAGGGTCCAATAGACCCCAGTTTTTTCAAAAAAGAGTACCTGTCATTACCTATTGCTATCATAGGGGATATTTACATTCCCTGAGATAACAATAAAAGTGATAAAAATAAATAAATATGGAAGCAACAGTTTAAAAATAAAATAAAAAAGCAAAATTAATAATAAAAAAAAAAAAAAAAAAAGCACCCCCTGTCCTGCCCTGCTCTTGCCCAATGGCGAACGCAAGCGTCGGTCTGGCGTCATATGTAAACAGCAATTGCACCATGCATGTGAGGTATCACCGCGAAGGTCAGATCGAGGGCAGTAATTTTAGCAGTAGACCTCCTCTGTAAATCTAACGGGGTAACCTGTAAAGGCTTTTAAAGGCTTTTAAAAATGTATGTAGTTTGTCGCCAATGCGCGTTTGTGCGAAATTTTAAAGCATGTCGTGTTTGGTATCTATGTACTCGGCCTAAGATCATCTTTTTTATTTCATCAAACATTTGGGCAATATAGTGTGTTTTAGTGCATTAAAATAAAAAAAAGTGTATTTTTTCCCCAAAAAATGCGTTTGAAAAATCGCTGCGCAAATACTGTGTAGAAAAAAAAAATGCAACACCCACCATTTTATTCTGTAGGGCCTTTGCTTTAAAAATATATATAATGTTTGGGGGTTCAACATAATTTTCCTGCAAAAAAAAATATGTTTTCATGTAAACAAAAAGTGTCAGAAAGGGCTTTGTCTTCAAGTGGTTAGAAGAGTGGATGTAAGCTTCCTAATGTTGTGTATAGAATGCCAGAACAGTTCAAAACCCCCCCAAATGACCCCATTTTGGAAAGTAGACACCCCAAGCTATATACTGAGAGGCATGTCGAGTCCATGGAATATTTTATATGTTGACACAAGTTGCGGAAAAAAGACAATTATTTTTTTTTTTTTTTGCACAAAGTTGTCACTAAATGATATATTGCTCAAACATGCCATGGGCATATGTGGAATTACACCCCAAAATACATTCTGTTGCTTTTCCTGAGTACGGGGATACCACATGTGTGAGACTTTTTGGGAGCCTAGCCGCGTACGGGACCCCAAAAACCAAGCACCGCCTTCAGGCTTTCTAAGGGTGTCAATTTTTGATTTCACTTCTCACTGCCTATCACAGTTTCGGAGGCCATAGAATGCCCAGATGGCACAAAACCCCCCCAAATGACCCCATTTTGGAAAGTAGACACCCCAAGCTATTTGCTGAGAGGTATTGTGAGTATTTTGCAGATCTCGCTTTTTGTCACAAAGTTTTGAAAATTGAAAAAAAAAAAAAAAAAAAATGTTCTTTCTTCATTTTCAAAAACAAATGAGAGCTGTAAAATACTCACCATGCCTCTCAGCAAACAGCTTGGGGTGTCTACTTTCCAAAATGGGGTCATTTGGGGGGGTTTTGTGCTATTTTGGCATTTTATGGCCTTCAAAACTGTGATAGGTAGTGAGGAGTGAAATCAAAAATTTGCGCCCTTAGAAATCCTGGAGGCGGTGCTTGGTTTCCGGGGTCCCGTACGTGGCTAGGCTCCTAAAAAGTCCCACACATGTGGTATCCCCATACTCAGGAGAAGCAGCAGAATGTATTTTGGGGTGCAATTCCACATATAACCATGGCATGTGTGAGCAATATATCATTTAGTGACAACTTTTTGTAATTTTTTTTTATTTTTTATTTTTTGTCATTATTCAATCACTTGGGACAAAAAAATTTTTTTCAATGGGCTCAACATGCCTCTCAGCAATTTCCTTGGGGTGTCTACTTTCTAAAATGGGGTCATTTGGGGGGTTTTGTACTGCCCTGTCATTTTAGCACCTCAAGAAATGAGATAGGCAGTCATAAATTAAAAGCTGTGTAAATTTCAGAAAATGTACCCTAGTTTGTAAACTCTCTAACTTTTGCGCAAACCAATAAATATACGCTTATTGACATTTTTTTTACTAAAGACATGTGGCTGAATACATTTTGGCCTAAATGTATGACTAAAATTGAGTTTATTCGATTTTTCTTATAACAAAAAGTAGAAAATATCATTTTTTTTCAAAATTTTCAGTCTTTTTCCGTTTATATCGCAAAAAATAAAAATCGCAGAGGCAATCAAATACCATTAAAAGAAAGCTCTATTTGTGGGAAGAAAAGGACGCAAATTTCGTTTGGGTACAACATTGCATGTCCGCACAATTTACAGTTAAAGCAGCGCAGTGCAAAATTCTGAATTCACCTCTGGTCCTTTAGCTACCAAATGGTCCGGGGCTTAAGTGGTTAAATGCAGCGTTAACTGTGTCCATTGCAGCCTTGTCAGTGCAGCCTTGCCCCAGTGTCCATTGCAGCCTTTTCAGTGCAGCCTTGCCAGCAGTGTCCATTGCAGCCTTTTCAGTGCAGCCTTGCCAGCAGTGTCCATTGCAGCCTTGCCAGCAGTGTCCATTGCAGCCTTTCCCCAGTGCAGCCTTTCCCCAGTGCAGCCTTTCCCCAGTGCAGCCTTTCCCCAGTGCAGCCTTTCCCCAGTGCAGCCTTTCCCCAGTGCAGCCTTTCCCCAGTGCAGCCTTGCCCCAGTGCAGCCTTGCCCCAGTGTCCAGTGCAGCCTTGCCCCAGTGTCCAGTGCAGCCTTACCCCCAGTTTTCATTGCAGCCTTGTCTGAATTTCAAAATTGGCGCCGCCAAGATCGCCGCTGAGACTGGGCGGAGCGGGGCGAACTCCGCCGAGAACGCAGGGACTGGGCGGAGCCGAGATACACATAGCCGTGTGTAGTCGGCTCTGCTCACAGTCGGAGCCGAGAAAAGCCGAGTACACTCAGCTATGTGTATCTCGGCGGCGATCGCTGCGCTCCGCTCAGTCAGCGGAGATCGCCGGAATCTGTGAGCATCGGCGTATAACACGCACCCACGATTTTAAGGGGAAAAAAGTGCGTGTTATACGCCGATAAATACGGTATATACATACAGATTGTGGCCAAAAGGGGGTTAAAAAGCTTCTCTCCCCCCCCCCCCCCTCTTCATCATGTCTGATTATAAATAGAAGTAAGGACTTCTGGGTCTGGCACTGAGGATCTGTATGCTGTTGTAAAGGGAATTGCATAATGTTTTTGGATAACTGACACATAGGGTTTAAGTGTATCTTAATGCAGAGCTATGCTCATCTTCCCTCCATTGATGCGGCTTCTTCTGTGTTCAGGCTCTTTGACCATGATTGGCCTGGGCGGGATGAGGTAACATGAAAGTTCTTGTGTCCTGGCACCCCGCCGATGCCAGAATTGTTTTCTACACGTGTGACGCTTGGGAGGAGGAAGCTGAAAATCCATTATTGCAATAGAGACATAGTATGTCACGTCTGCTATAAATAGGAAAAAAAAAACATTTTATCTTTCTTTTATTCCCCTTTAGATTAAGTGGGGAAGGCTTAAACCATTGCTAGGTTTTTGTTGCTATCTGTGGCCCTACTGGGAAGATTCTCTCCTCTACTGTTCCATGCAACCATTGTCACCTTGACAGAAAGTAATTGGATATCCAAAATTTTAGGGTTGTCACTGGTGCAAGAGGAAAGGATAAAATCTTCCAGTGGGGACACCTGTTCCTGTAACAACTCCCTCAAAGATGGGAATTCTATTCGGTTTGGGGAGATTTCCTCCAATTTCATGATGACACTGGGACTGAAGGAAGGGGAGATGCAAAAATAGGAATAGAGGGGAAAGTCTTCAAATGGGGAAACTGGTTCCTGTGGCAGCTATCTGAATAGGATTTACCTCATTTTGGAGCCATTTCTTCTCACTTCCTGTTGGCTCTATAGGACAAGAAATGAAGTGAAATCTTCCCAATCGGACACAAATGGCACAATTAAACTAATAGGGGTTTTAACAATTCCCCACTCTATACAAAATGGGGGGGGGGGGGGAACAAAGTTTTGGCTTTAGATATTCTTTCTAAGTTTACAATTAGCTTGTTTTTTGAATTGGTATTTTGTGTACCACCTGAAAGATCAGTATGCCAATGTAAAAATGACTAGGACAGGTGCCATGTAGTATTCTGGGTATAGAAGTCTCTTCCATGTTACTGCAGGAGGAATCTTTTTTCAAATTTTTATTGAAACCCTAATATCACCTTAGGGAGGAAACTGGTCAATAAGAAAAGCATGTCTCAGGCACTTCTTCAATAAAATGCACACTCCCCGAGTTATACCATCTTTATTTGATAGTTTTCTTATTACAAAAAAAAAAAGAGGAAAAAGTGTGGTATAAAAAAATACTAAGAATGTTCAAATTACTTTTATCTGTCTCCCTTTAGGTGAATAATATGCCAATGTTGGCCTTGGTTAATCCTGTGTATGACTGCCTTTTCGAGCTGGCACAGCCTGAGAGTCTGCAGAGAGAGGAAGAGGTACAGAAATTGATTATTTTCCTTCAGCCTGCAGGCTTAGAGGGGTTGTAAACCCTGAAGGTTTTTCACCTTATTGCATCCTATGCATAAGGGTGAAAAACCTTCTGTAGTGCTGCTGCCCCCCCCCCCAGAGCCCCCCTTTTACTTACCTGAACCCGATCTTTCCAGCGACGAGAACGAGCCCAGCAGCTCCAGCCGCCCGCTCGGGTCCTCATTGGACAGATTGATAGCAGCAGGAGCCATTGGCTCCTGCTGCTGTCAATCAAATCTAGTGACACGGGGGCGGGGCTGAGTCCTGCTGTCTGTCAATGGACGCAGCAGCAGGACTCAGAAGCGCGCCTGCACAAGTGCCCCCTTGGAAAGCGGTTCTCCGAGGGGGCACTCGAGGTACCCCAGAAGAGGAGGCTCGGGGCCACTCTGTGCAAAACCCTTGCACAGAGGAGGTAAGTATAACATGTTTGTTATTTAAAAATAAAAAAAATAACACAAAGCTTTACAACCCATTTAACAAAAAAAAAGAGATTCTGCTATCCATGCAATACAGTGCGGATGGATGAATCTCCCACTGGGGCTATTGTATTTTTACAGTGGGCCCCGCTGGCTGTCAGAAATATCTACCAGATGTAGCCATTCGGCTGATATTTTATCACGGCCACAAGATAGTTAGTTACCGTATATACTCGAGTATAAGCCGAGTTTTTCAGCACATTTTTTGTGTGCTGAAAATGCCCCCCTCGGCTTATACTTGAGTCACCTTTTTGCGCCTGATCTCCTGGATTTGGGGACCCGGTACCGGCCAGCCGTAGGTCCCCTAAACCTCAAACTTGGCACACATGTAGCCCCACTCTTCTTCTACAAGTGTGCAATGGTTATTGTCCGGGGGACCTACGGCCAGGGAGCACAGATTTTTCAAACCCGGGCACCGCTTCCATAGACTCCCATGTTAAACGGTAATTTCACCGGTGATTTTGGGGACCCAGTACCAGCTGGTCGTAGGTTTCCTGGACCTGAAACTTGGCACACATGTAGCCCCATTTCTCCTCTACAAGTGTCAAAGCCGGGCACCCCTTCCATAGACTCCCACGTTAAATGTCAGTCTAGTCATGGGCACAGTGAGGCATGCAGATGGACACAATAGGCTTATACTCGAGTCAATAAGTTTTCCCATTTTTTTTGCGGTAAAATTAGGTGCCTCAGCTTATAGTTGGGTCGGCTTATACTCAAGTATATACGGTAGTTTGTTTTTGGGGTAATAACTATTCAATATGTGCAAAGAGAGATCACACAAACACTTGTAGATAACATTTAGGCCCCTTTCACCTGGGGCAGACTCCTTGGATTTGCTATTTCTGCCATGGATCGCTCCATTATATGGCATGGCACAGAGGATCAGAATCAGATGCCTGCCTGATGGCAGCTCTGAGGTGAGACAGTTATTGTAAGTTTTTGCTGTAGTGTGTGTGTATATATAGGACTCAAATGTAAAGAAATTGTCAACCCACCCCTATTGGAGAAAAATGACCACCGAAGGAAGATGGCAGATTCCTGAAAGGAGATTAGTGGGCTGGCTTGTCCATATAGTCAGTTTACAATGACATTTCTATAGCATGAAGTCATCCAAGGTAACTAGACTTTGAAGGTTTGCTTTCTTAGATATTGTGAGACAATATGAAATTTCCCCATCAGCTGACCATTTTCCACCTGGCTCTTCAGTCTTTTCATTTGAAAGATGTCGGGCGAGAGGGGCTGACAAGGCCATCCGCAAAGCGAATTTCGGGCAGTTCATCTGGAAATGTCAAAAATTCACACAGCATATGGCTAGCTAACCTAATCTAAGATTGGACCTCCACCATATTTGGTGCATACCTACTCATCCTTAAGGGCAGTGGACTCACTCAGTGTCAATTCTCTCAACACCCATCCAAAAGAAATGGGCTGCCTTAATACAATGTAGCTCAATGCGTATGCAATATTGAACTGCAGGTGACTACAAAGGTCTGGTGAGGCCTTTAGGCTGGATTTACAACTCTCCTGTTTATTGTATCAAATTGAATGGGCTGCCAATATACAGGAATGCACCAAAAATGGATATGCAGCATTTTTTTCTAAGGTAGTGCAACACCACACATGGTAGTGGTGTGCTGAAATGCATGTGTGTTGAAGCTGCATTGCATTAGTGCTTTGGGGTGTCATTCAAAATGAAAAACGCTGCAGTGTGCTACTGTACATAATGTGCTTAGTATAATGCATGCGTTAGTGCAACACACGCTATTGCAAAGGTGTGTTTCAGTATTTAAGGTTCTGCTCTTCCATTCACAATGCTGGTTATAGTTGCTATGCTTTTGAGGTACCCAGAACAAGAGTTCAGACTTTCTAACCTGCCTGCTTGTTCCAGATGAGTAATGAGGCCCGAGACATTTGGGCAACTAGCATTCTTATGCCGCGTACACACGATCTGATTTTCTTGGATGGTTTTTCCGACAGAATTCCGCTCAAGCTTGGCTTGCATACATACACGGTCACGCAAAAGTTCTCAGAACTTTTGACAGTCAAGAACGTGGTGGCGTACAACACTACGACAAGCCGAGAAAATTAAGTTCAATGCTTCCGAGCATGCGTCGAATTGTTTCCGAGCATGCGTCAGACGATCGGAATTTCTGATTGAAATTTTTTCCATCGTAAAATTTGAGAACCTGCTCTCAATCTTTTGTGGGCGGAAATTCTGACGGCAAAAGTCTGATGGAGCATACACACAGTCGGAATTTCTGACCAAAAGCTCACATCGGACTTTTCTTGTCGGAATTTCCGATCGTGTGTACGCGGCATCAGGTGTAATTTGACAGTGAAAGCCCTAAATTCCTCTCAGTACAAGTTTGCTGTAAGCAGAGCTTCAGTAATGCAGCACTGGCAGGGAAATTAGTAAGTGCTTTTTTCCCATCTGACCCAATTGGGACATTGCATTAAAAGAGAAGTGTTGCTACACTTCTCTTGTAGGTCACAAACGTGCACTTATGCCGCGTACACACGATCGGTTTTACTGATGAAAACAGTCCGATGGACTTCTCTCATCGGACAAACCGATCGTGTATGGGCCCCATCTGTCTTTTTTCCATCGGTGAGAAAAAATAGAACATGTTTTATATTTATCCGATGGGGGGAAAAAAACGATAGCAAATTCCGATCGTCTGTGTGGAACTCCATCGGACAAAAAACCCACGCATGCTCAGAATCAAGTCGACGCATGCTCAGAAGCATTGAACGTCATTTTTCTCGGCTTGTCGGAGTGTTTTACGTCACGGCGTTTGGAACGGTCGGATTTTTGACTGATGGTGTGTAGGCAAGACTGATGGAAGTCAGCTTCATCGGATTTCCGATGGAAAAATCCATCGGATTAGAATCCATAGGAAATCCGATCGTGTGTACAGGGCTTTACTTTTGCTCTTCTGTGACCCAGAATCAGCCAACAGCGGGCCATTGCCCACTTCAGCTGACATGGTGGAACCTCTCCAAGCTCTGGAAAGATCCTAAAATCTTTGTCGGGATCCACCCAGCTTTCTGATTGACAAACGGCCCTCCTCTGTGCCCACCCCCTTCCCTGCCTGATGGTCCAGTAGGCGTTGGAGAAGCAGAACGGTGACTCACAGTCAATGGCCTACACTCTGAGCAGATCAGGAACTGAGCGATCTCTGGTCATGTGATCTCTCAGTTCTCGGTCTAAGGCCCCATGCACACCTGAGCATAGCGATTCCAGGCAGAAAGTTGTGCGATTTTTTTTTTTTTGCTGCGGTTTTGTGCAGGTCAAAAGGTCACCAATGTAAAAATCAGAAAAATGCCTGTAATCTGCTTAAAAAAAAATTCCAGAACTTGTTTGAGCTTTAGGCGTTTTGGAGTGGAGATGTGAACCATCTCCATAGAGAATTTTAGATTTTTTTTCCCCTCCAGCATTTTGTAGCTTCAAGCTACAAAATGCTCAGGTGTGAATGGGGCCTTAGAGCCAACATGGGACAGGTACAGCATCACACTGATGCTGTAGCATAGAGGAGAGGTGAGATAATATGTTTGTTTTTTGTTTTTTTTTGCAACCCTAAACTTCTCCTTTAAGCTAAGAGGGTAGCATCATGTTATTTCTTATTCATTAAAGCTGAGGCCCTATGATTTTTTTTTTTGCCATATAGAAACATATAACTGTATCTTGTGTGAATTCTCTACTGACAGAACAGTTTCCAGCCTACCCCAGCTGGTAGCCGGTGGTTATTTCTTATAAAAGATGCTGGGTTGGTTTGTAATATTGTACAGTGGTCTGAACATCTAACCTTTGCTTTGATCACAGGTGGACTGTCTAGTTCTGCAGTTGCACCGTGTTGGGGAACAGTTGGAGAAGATGAATGCACAGAGAATGGATGAGCTTTTTTCCATCTTAAGGGATAGTTTCCTACTTCACAACGAACTGGGATCATTGGCTCAGCTTCTATTGCTTGAGATGATTGAGTATCGGGCAGCCGGCTGGAAAATGACAGATGCCGCACACAAGTATTACTACAGTGAGATGGCCGATTGATGTGGACTTGAAGTTGATTTTAAGAAAAGGACCATTATTTAGGTTAATGTGTTTCCTGCCAGGGGAGCCAGTACACTCTGCAATAATTTTATTCTAGATTAAGCACATAAACTTTCCTGATAGGTGCTCGATCCCTTGCAGTAATGTTTGACTTTAAGGGCTTTATTTACTGGAGAGTGCAAAATCAGGTTCAAGTCTGCATCAGTTTCTAACCTCAGCTTGTTCAAATAAGCTCTGGCAATAAAACCTGGAAGCTGATTGGTTTCTATGCAAAAGTGAGCCGGATTTTTCACTCTCCAGCTTCAGTAAATAAACCCCTAAGGGTCTATTCACACCTGCTGCTGTGTTACAATGCAGTCACTGCTGTGTGAGGACTGCAGTGCCGATGTGTTAATTGTGGCACACTGCACTGTTCACTTTTTTTTTGCAAACAAACTTTATTGAAATGTCACACATGACATTTCATTAAGTTGTAGTGGCTGCCGCGAGGTGGTCTGAACCAGCCAGATAGGGGACGGGGCATTTTGCTATAGGACTGTGGTGAGACTGCACTGGAATATCCGCCCAACACAGTCCTACTGCACATTGTGTCAATCTACTTTAATGGTTCCTTTACACTAGCAGCAACCCTGGCTTCCTCTCTGAAAAGTAATATGACCCATGACAAGGGGTATCATTTTTGCCATAAAGAAAAGCATCACAGGCGTGGCATGTGTAGAGACCCACCCCCCCCCCCCCCCTATTACATGGTTTTACTGCCCCCCTTAACACAATGCATCAACCACCTATTTTCATTTACTCCTCCCCCCTCCATATGGTCTTAGCTGCTGACTGTGGCGGATCACTTTGTCTGCAGTGGTTAGCAGGTGATTGGTAGGGGATATGCTGACTGTTTTCCACACCCATGTGGTATTGCCTGTCGAACGCAACATAACTTTTTTTTTAACTGCAAAGCAGAGTTTCATATCAATAGGTATGGTGCCGCCCAGCAGACATTGCTTGGTTTTTAGAGTCATAGTATAATCTACCATGAATAGGCAGGTACGTATGAGTCCAGTTGCATGGCTGCTAATGACCTCTATGGTGTCCACCCCTAATCTCAAGTGGAAGTGGGGAGGCAGTCTCTGTGTCTTGGCGCTGGCAACCTGCATGACATGAGACCAGATCCCAGTCTCCCAGCTGACACAGAAAAGGTCTTCAGTGGTGGTGCAGTTTAAACTGTTAAGCCTAACCTATACTGGCCAGCCTATTCTAAAAGAGAGACCAGGATGACAACAGAATTGTTCATTTCTGTGCAGGTCATTTTATGAAAATACAAGCAAAACTTTTTTGGTGTAAATAAAATGAAATTGTATTTGTGGGATAAATCCACATGAAATCTGCCATAAAGCAAAATGCCAGCATGGGAAGCTTCTGCTAGAGGCTGCCATTCTAGGTCCCAGGCCCTATAACTTTGGTAGTTTGAAGCTGATACTATTTAGCTTCATTATGTCCTGGCCTTGGCTCTAGTATGCAGCCCAAAAGTTGGATAATAGCAGCTTATGTCTGCGGCTTCTCACATGGGTACTTAATTTTGTGGCATGTGCTTTTATATAAGTGACTTCTCTGTCAGTAAGGTTGTTGTTTAGTTGTGCATGTTGGCTTGGATTCTTGGATATACCAAAAAGAAAGAAAACCTATGCTTTGTAAAGGTTTCCTTTAAAGTGGTTGCAAACCTCTAAAATGAACAGAGCATATCCCTCTGTAGTGAGTACCAGCCCCAATTCAAAGCACCTTTGTGTAATTTCTGTCTGCTCTCTCTTCCCTGTCTGCATAAATCATTTCTGACAGGTTATCTGGACATAACCTCCCCCAGCACACAGCAGGTGGTTGACAGCCCCAGCTGTGAATGTTTTTCTATGAGAGTTTGTAGAGGGGAGTGTTTCTTTCCCTGAGTCTCAGATTACACTCCTCTCTATGCTGTGCAGTGTGTGACATCAGATCCCTGCTTGCAGGAGCTGAAAAATGGCATTTAATCTGTGTGTTTAAGGAAGCTGTAGAGGAGAGAGGGCTACAGATAAAAGGGTACAAGTTATGTAGGAAGTTTCATTTTATCTCTGTGCATCATCTTAGGCCAGTCACTACGCTGGGTTAGGCTCCATGCACACTAGCATTTTTTTTAAAGCTCCTAGAAGCTAAATAGTGTTATCCTATGTGTCCATGCAAACTATTTTAGGCTATTAGCGTTTTTTGAGCTTCAGTGTCTAGGAGCAGGAAGAAATAATTTTTGTAGAGTTTCTTTTAAATGCTACTATAGCGTTTTTTAAGCTTTTTTTCCTTTTACTGCAAAAAAAGATAACGCTTTTAAACGGCTGCTAAAACATTACTACAAAAGGCTATTACCAGCGGTTTTTCCAGCTTAAAAAAACGATTGTATGCATGGAGCCTAAGGGTTTACAACCATTTTAACTGTGTCAACCTGTGTGTAGCAGGCATATTAAAGAGGAAGTAAACCCTGATGGGTTTACTTCCTCTTTGTTTCCCTGCAAAGGTAAAACATAATGGGCTACTATGAATTGCGTAGTAGCCCATTATGTGATACTTACCTGCAGTAGAAGCCCGCGATGTCGCCGTCTTCCTCCATGGCAGCGAGCGTCCATCTTCACCCCTCTTCTTCCGGGGGCCGCGAACTCCGGTTCTGTGACTGGCCGGAGTCGCGTGACGTCACTCCTGTGGGTGACACCACTCCATTCACGGCTTCCTGACTCACGGTCAGTGCACCTGCGCGCCGTTGTCTACGGCACATCCACCGTAGACAGCGGTGCCTTTCCTTTGCAAATATCACCTAAACCGTGTAGGTTTAGTAGATATTTGTTGCACCTACAGGTAAGCCTTAATCTAGGCTTACCTGTAGGTTAAAGTGGTATGTAAGGGTTTACAACCACTTGAAAAGAAGCTTGTGACCTCTGTCTGAAAATACTAGTTGCCTGGCTGCTTTACTGACCTAATTACTTCAGTAATTAGTCACTTGCACTGAACCATTATCAGCATTGAGCATTCTGATTTTGCATGCTGAATATAAAGAAAGTATTGAAGCCAGAAATGACAACTAGCATTTTCAGCAATGGCGGTGTCTGTATTTTTGGTAAAGGTTTTCTTTAAGGTGTCTGGACTTTCTCACTGCTGGTTCTGCAGCAAAACAGCTAGTTCTTCAGGTAAGGGATCCTGCCTCCTATAATGCAAAGCTTGGAGACCGCTGTCACTTACGGGGATAACAGGTGAACGTTTTCCCTTTCAGGCAATCCAGCGGTGAGGGATTGTTGGCAATATAAGTGAAGGGTGCTTAGAGCCTAGATTGCTGGCTAATAAGATTGACAGGTGGTTTAAAACACCTTGAGGCTGGGTTCACACTAGTGCGAATTGGATGTCTCTTTACCGCATCCAATTCACATGACAGGAGACTGTGACCAGCTCTCTATGGAGCCTGTTCACATATCTCCGGGGTGGCTGTGGAGCGGATTGCACAAGGGTCCTGTGCGTCTTTGGCTCTGTTTCGGGTCTAAATTCGGGCCCGAATCATTCCTGAAATGGAGAACAAGGACACACCGGACCCCCTGCTGCGAGCCGCTTCCGGCATAAGTGTAAACCCAGCTTTAAGCCTGGTACACATGATCAGATTGTTGGCCAACCGAGCGTCTGATTTTTGTCTTTGGGGTGTGTGCCTGGATCTTGTCTTGCATACTAACGGCACACAATTGAATTTCAGCTCTTTAGCACCACCCTTTGGGCCCCTTCTGCTCATTTTGTGTTTGGTGAGCATTGATTCTGAGCATGCGTGTTTGTATTTTTCAACTTTTGTGTGACGGATTTGCGTACTGACCATCAGAAAATCTGACAACCAACCGTTGTCCGTGGAAAATTTACTAGCATGTTCTCCAGAAAGTTGGACAACAATGGTCTGAAGGAGCGTACTAACGGTCAGATTTTAGGCCAACAGTCTGTCAACACTCCCCTGCCAACAATCGGATCGTGTGTACGAGGCTTTACTTGTTCACTTTGTTGGTGTGAATATGCGGCAATGAAGATTCTCCAGATGAACCAGCCCTTCCCTTGAAGGTAATGCATTGCACAGTGTGGTGAGACTGAAACTACCGTCCTAAGCAATAACAACTTTGTTAGGTGGGTGTATTCAAAGCATTCCAGCAATATTCAATATAAGTTCATTTTTGAAAACTGCACAAAAATGTGTTATCCTTAAAAAAAACAAAAAAAAAAAACTGCTCTCCTCAGAGCTCACTAACAGGCCAGATTTTATGTTGAGTTGAGAGGTATCTTAATATAGCGCGGTCTTACCCCAAAGGGTCCCGACGCTCATAGCAGAGTTCCTGGGAAAAGAGAACCCAGGAACCAGAAGCAGCACAGAGCAGGAGAAAGGGCTTGCGTGAAAAGCAAAGTCTTCAGTAGCCTGCGGAAGACCGGAATCGTAGGGGCCTCCTGGAGCTTGACAGGGAGGCTATTCCATAATACGGCACCCTGGTGGGAGAATCTGGGGTGGTGGCCAGATCGCTGAAGATGATCACCTCCGGTTTTTCCCCCATTAAGTTTCAGGAAGTTGGCAGACATCCATGTGTTGATGGCCTCCAAACAGCTGGCAAGTGTGGCATCAGCTGTCTGGTTCCTAGGAATCTTCAGGTAGACCTGGGTGTCGTCCGCATAAACATGGTACTGGACGGCGTGGGACTTTAGCAGGTCGGCAAGGGGCCTCATATAGATATTAAACAGCAGGGGTGACAAGGCAGAGTCCAGGCTGGTGTACTTGGAGTAAAAGGGGCCAGTCTTGACTCCCTGAACTCTGCCCTCTAAAAAAAAAAAGAGGCCACCCATGCCAAAGCTGACCCGCTCATAAACAAAACAGATCTCATCCGCTCCAGTAAGATTCCATGATTTATGGTATCAAACGCGGCTGACCTTGGGGAGATGCAGACTAGAATACTGCAATCACTGAGCAGCAAATTATATCACCTGTGATGTATTTCAGTTATCTTGCAAACCTGGCCTGTTAGTTAGGCCTGGTTCACACTGGTCCGACAAACGCTCCGACATTGGGAGCTCATGTCGCATGACGTGTGAAAATCAATGTTTCCCTATGGGAGCCGTCTTAACTGGTCCGACACAAGTCGGTCCGACTTTGAAAATGCTCCCTGTACTACTTCTGTCCGACTTTGATCCTACTTCAGCCCATTGAATATCATTGAAGTCGGATCAAAGTCGGATCCTTGTCCTAACCATTTGACATCCGACATGGTGATTACAGCAGCAGTAAAAGGAATTTATCTCACCCTGGGATTGTTTTGATTGGTCAAAGGACAAGTCAGACTAGCACAATGTCGGATCAAAGTAGTATCCTGTTCATGAAAGTCGGATGGATGTCGGACCGATGTAGGATCAATGTAGGACTGATGTCGCAGAGCAAAGTAGGATGAAAGTCGGATGAATGTCGTGTCGTATAGTGTGAACCCAGCCTCAGTGTGCCCTGAGGACAGGGTTGATGACCACTGCTTTAAGGGCCAGTTCACACCACATGTAGTCTAGTGCGTTTTTTTTCTGCATTAAAAATGCATGGAAAGTAGGTTATATGGTTTTCAATGGCATAGTTCACACCAGTGCTTTCAGTTCCAGTAAAAAAGTAGAACATGCTGCATTTTATCTGCACTGGAACGCTGTAAAACGCACCTAAATGCACCAAAAACACACTGGAACACAATTGTCATTATTTAAGGTTAAGAAAAAAGTGGGGTGAAAAAAAAGCACTGGACTGCATCAAAAACGTACCAAAAAGCATCTGGAACGCATCCGGATTGCGTTTCTATGGTGTGAACTGGCCCTTAGGGTTCACACCAGACGCAGTTCCGTGTGCTTTTTTTCTGCACAAAATGCATGCACAGTGTTTTCCATGTATTCCAATGGCTCTTGTTCACACCCTGCAGTCAGTTTCCGGTCAGTTTCTGCACTGGAAACTGACTGTATAGTGTAAACTAGAGCCAACAAGAGCCATTGGAATACATGGAAAACAATGTGCATGCATTTTTAGTGCAGAAAAAATGTGCACAAAACTGTACGGAACTGCGTCTGGTGTGAACTGGCCCTAAATGTAAAAAAAAAGAGAAAAGTATATTTATTTCTGGAGCCTCAAAAACATTGCATACAGGTCTCCTGCAGATCTGTCGGTGTTATCTGTGTGCCCGTACATCTCAAACGGACAAGCAGATACAATTTGACAGGAAGAGAGAATGGACTGCCACAGCTTCTGTGGTAGTCCATTGAAAACTACAAGCCGACAGCTGCAAAAGGCTGCTGGACCATGTAGCTTTCCATTCACAGAACACTGAATGAGTGATGCAGCTGTCAGATTGCAGAACCAGGGGGCGGTCCGTTTGTAACATATTCCAACCCGACTATGGGTGTAACATGTTACGAAAGGTGAACTTATCCTTTAAGCTAAAGTTTTAATGGCCTCCTCTGTAATTAAAAGTATAAACAAATCAGACCTTAGATCAGGGGTGTTCCAACCTTTTGACCTTCCTGGGTCACTCTGGAGGACGAGGAATTGTCTTGGGCCGCACATAAAATACACTAACAATAAGGATACCGGATGAGAGGTTCCTCCTATGGCTCTCAGCGGATAGGTGCGCTGCTGGCCCCAATCACTATACTGACAGTCGCTGGCAGCCACACCTATTTGTGGCTCTCTGCACAGCCAACAATTTACCTGCAGCTGTGCGGAGAGATAAAGTGCATCCAGCTGGGATCACTGGCTGTGCAGAGAGCTGCGAATAGGTGTGGACGCTAGCCAACTGTCATTCTAGTGAATGGGGTCGGCAACCGCACCTACCCGCTGAGAGAAGCAGCAGCAACTGCTGCTACCATTCACATCAACTCTAATCGCCGGTTTGAATGTAGTCTATGTATGTGCTGCGTGGGGAGGGCGTGCAGCACCCCCCTAAATCTGGCCATGCAGTATTTAACTTACCTGGCGCCCCTGCATTCCCTGCTGTTAGTGCTATTACAAAAATGGCAACCCTCCAGACTTGGCTTGTCATTGCAGGCTGATGCAGCTTCTATGCCTCCACAGCATTGCCAGTGTCCCTACAGGCATACATGGGCCAGGCTTGTCTGCATTGGCTGTCGTGACTGCTCTGCTTGCACGGAAAGCCCGGGCCGCATGCAGCCTGCGGATTGGACACCCCTGCCTTAGATGCTGAATAATAGACTGTCATATGGCCTGCCCACACCCATGCAGATTCTTACATGTATATCTTGGTCGTCTGTGAAGACTTGCCCAGCCATAGAGAAGAACAGTTGAGTTTAGAGATTGCTCTTGTAATAGGCACTGTTCCCTGTGGGGTGTGCAGGTTGACTGATGACTGGGACATGTCATAAGAGACAGCATGGGAGCAGGCACATGGATAATATCAGGTGTAGTTATTACAGACAGCCAGCACTGTATGTACCAACTGAATTGTTGCTAAAGCTAGAGAATTCTACCAGGAAGGGCGTTTGTTCTCTGTCTAGGTCCTGGCTCCCAGGGTTTGAGTGATTTTACATTTTTTCCTTTATGTGGGACTAATGTTTAAAGGTAAATTTATTGTGAATCATTTAGAGGTGTTTGCTCTTGATTGCCATCTGAAGCAGATATACAGGGCTGTTATTTAAGAAAACAAACATAAGTGACCAATCAAAATGAATTTTAATTGCACTAAATTTGATAAAATCTGATTGGTTGTACTATTAAGTAATCCCCTGGTTATCTGGATTTAATACATGATGCATATTTGACATTCATATGGTTTTTATAAGCATTTTTTTTTCATATTTTACCTTTTTTAGAAGTAAACTTTTCTGCAGTACCTTTGTAATTCCAACTGTACAGACAAAGGAGGATGCTTTTATGAATTTTAATACAGATTTTATGTACACAGTTTTGTTTTCTTGACTTATGTATTAAAAGTTTAAACATGGCAGCTCAGTAGCCTGAGTGAGAATTTCAACTGGAAGGAGGGACCTGGTGGATCACAATGGCGGCCGGAGCCTTTGTACTAAAAATGTATTTATAAATAAAACACACACTCTCTTGTATAAAAAGTGTTAACACCTCTCTTACAACTATACATACAGTGCATCCGGAAAGTATTCACAGTGCTTCACTTTTTCCACATTTTGTTATGTTACAGACTTATTCCAAAATGGATTAAATTTATTATTTTCCTCAAAATTCTACAAACAATCCCCCAAAATGACAACGTGAAAAGTTTGAAATCTTTGCAAATTAATATAAAAAAAAAATCACATGTATTCACAGCCTTTGCTCAATACTTTGTTAAAGCACCAATTACATCCTCAAATCTTTTTGAGCATGATGCTACAAGAAAAGGAAGGCAGGATATATGGACAGCCGCACACCAAAAACCATTGAGGTTGCTTTTAATAGGTAAAATACATGAAGCACTGCAAGTCACAGCAAAAACAAGGGGGTACAGCCGACGCGTTTCACACTAGGGTCTAGTGCTTAGTCATGACTAAGCACTAGACCCTAGTGTGAAACGCGTCGGCTGTACCCCCTTGTTTTTGCTGTGACTTGCAGTGCTTCATGTATTTTACCTATTAAAGGCAACCTCAATGGTTTTTGGTGTGCGGCTGTCCATATATGCTGCCTTCCTTTTCGTGTCTACAGCATTGCCAGCACCCGTGGTTCCTGGGAGGACACTGTTTTGCTCACCTGCACTCACCTAGAGCGGTGATCTTTGTCTTTTTTATGATGCTACAAGCTTGGCACACCTGTTTTTGGGCAATTTCCTCCATTCTTCTTTGCAGGACCTCTCATGCTCTATCATGGATGGGGAGCGTCGGTGCACAGCCATTTTCAGATCTCCCAGAGATGTTCAATCGGGTTCAAGTCTGGGCCACTTGAGGACATTCATAGAGTTGTCCTGTAGCCACTCCTTTGTTATCTTGGCTGTGTGCTTAGGGTTGTTGTCCTGTTGGAAGATGAACATTCGCCCCAGAGTGCTCTGGAGCAGGTTTTCATCAAGGATATCTCTGTACATTGCTGTATTCATCTTTCCCTCGATCCTGACTAGTCTCCCAGTTCCTGCCGCTGAAAAACATCCTCACAGCATGATGCTGCCTCCACCATGCTTCACTGTGGGGATGATATTGAGCAGTTCCTGGGTTTTCTCCGGACAGGATGCTTGCCATTCAGGCCAAAGAGTTCAATATGTTTCATCAGATCAGGGAAATTTGTTTCTCATGGTCAGAGTCCTTCAGGTACCTTTTGGCAAACTCCAGGTGGCTGTCAATTGCCTTTTACTGAGTGGCGGCTTCCGTCTGGCCACTCTACCATACAGGCCTGATTGGTGGAGTGCTGCAGAGATGGTTGTTCTTCAAGAAGGGTCTCCTCAGAGAAATGCTGGAGCTGTCAGAGTGACCATTGGGTTCTTGGTCACCTCCCTCCTGATCGCTCAGTTTGGCAGGATGGCCCGCTCTAGGAAGAGTCCTGGTGGTTAAAACCTCTTCCATTTACAGGTGATGGAGGTCACTGTGCTCATTGGGACCTTCAATGCTGCAGAACTTTTTCTGTACCCTTCCCCAGATCTGTGCCTCGATACAATCCTGTCTCTGAGGTCTACAGACAATTCCTTTTACTTCATGGCTTGTGCTTTGACATGCACTGTTAACAGCGAGACCTTATATAGACAGGTGTGTGCATTTCCAAATCATGTCCAATTCAAACTGAATTTACTACAAGTGGACTCCAATCAAGTTATAGAAACATTTCAAGAATGCTCAGTATGGAGTGTCATGGCAAAGGCTGTGAAGACTTGTGTACATGTGATTTTTTATTTTTTTTTAATTTGCAAAGATTTCAAATAGACTTCATTCCAGTTGTCATTATGGGGTATTTTCTGTGGAATTTTGAGGAAAATAATAAATTGAATTATATTAAATAATTCATGGCCAACTTACTAGCTCTAGGGGGCCTCCGCTGCAGGTCATGTACGCTGAATGAGGAAGAAGAAAAATACTGACATATCAGTGTGCAAAGACATATTCAGTTTTTTAGATTTTAGATTAGGGTGCCCTGAGATTATGCAGCATTTTAAAGGGTGCCTTGACTGGAAAACAGTTGAGAAACACTGCTTTAGACTAAACTGGCCTAAATAAACTCACCATTTGGTGCACCTGCTGTCATTGCTGCATCAGCTACATACAGTAGGGGGACTTCCCATCCCCAGAGCAAAACAGAGTTATGGCCCGTACACACGATCCGAATATCGAATGAGGAAGAATCGTACAATTTTCGGATCATGTGTACACTACTTTTGAGAGCTGATCACGACAGTTCATCCGATCGGACAAGCACAAAAATTTTCCTCGTACGATGTCAGATCGTACGATTTTCGTTTAGTCAGTATAGTTGTCGTCCGAAAATACAATACAAATACATTACAACACGACATAACTTCTGATTTTTTTTTTCTGACTTTAATAACCTATTTATTTTTACGGAAAAAGTCGTACGATCCGTCGTACAATATTCGGATCATGTGTACGGGGCATTAGGCTGAGTGCTGCTAAGCCATTCACAGGAAACCTTGTATTTTTTGGGAACAAATACAAAGCTTCCTCTGAATGAGTTGGACGTATGACATCACTATCTCCACCTCAGTCAAGCAGAGGAAGCCTTGTATTATTGCATAAAAATATAAGGCTTGCTGTGAATGGCTGAGCAGCATTTAGCCCAACTCTATTTTGTTCCAGGAATGGGACAGAAAGTACCCACACCGCTGCCAGAAACCAGCTGATGGTTTATACAGCTTGTCCCAAACAAGGAGAGAAGACATTTATCCAAAACAATGTCAGCCCATGCTTAGTTTAACCCAAGAAAAAAAAAATTATGCCCAAGTACAAGGATGGAAAAGGACGTGTGGGTCCTAGTAGATGACAGGCTCAGCAATGGCATGCAATGCCAAGCTGCTGCAAGCAAAGCAAATAGAATATTGGTATGCATTAAAAAGGGGATTAACTCCAGAGATAAAAGGATAATTCTCCCACTCTACAAGACTCTGTTCCGGCCGCACCTGGAGTATGCCATCCAGTTCTGGGCACCAGTCCTCAGGAAGGATGTACTGGAAATGAAGCGAGTACAAAGAAGGGCAACAAAGCTAATAAAAGGTCGAGGATATTAGTTATGAGGAAAGGTTGCGAGCACTGAACTTATTCTCTCTGGAGAAGAGGCATTTGAGACGGGATATGATTTCAATTTACAAATACCGTACTGGTGACCCCACAATAGGGATAAAACTTTTCCGTGGAAGGAAATAAGCCACTCATTAAAATTAGAAGAAGAGGTTTAACCTTAAACTGCAGAGAAGGTACTTTACTGTAAGCGGCAAGGATGTGGAATTCCCTTCCACACGTCTCAGCAGGGGGCATCGATTGTTTTTTTTTTAAACTACCACAACATACAAGGTAATACTGACATATAATCACACACATAGGTTGGACTCTTGTCTTTTTTCGACCTCACCTACTATGTACACTGGGCATTAAAGCGACAATAGGGGAAGTTTAATAAAATTGGTGCACTCAGCCAATCAACTTCTAACTTCGGCTTGTTCAGTTAAGCTTTGACAATAAAACCTGGAAGCTGGTTTCTGTACAGAGCTGCACCAGATTTGCCATGCTTAGGTTTAGTAAACCCTCCTCCCCAAATGTCACCTTCCCCAATCAGTAGAAAGTGAGTGTGTAAGTGTAAAGGGGCCCCCTGATCAACTGGTACTCGCTTCCTTGCCACTCTTTATCATTGCAGCGAAACTTAAATCTTGAGTTTTTGCTGGTGCTGGACAATAGGGAGAGCGGTTACCACACTCCCCCTGTCCTCTGACAGTAGCCAGGCCTAGCAGTTGTTGACTTGGGCCCCATGCACACGAGACACTGTTAAACACGCGTTCAGAGGCAGTTGGACACTTTTTTCAACTGTCCCTGAACCCATTCAATGTTATCCTATGTGACCATGCACACTGTCTCATTTATTGCCGTTTATATACAGTTGCGTTTAACCTCGTTTTTCCAGAAGCAAAAAAATGGGTTCAGACGCAAAGGTTGTCCACGTTTCAGACGCTAAACGCGGTACCTGCATTTTCGTTTAAGCGCTTTTAAAGGTGACCTATTTTTTTACATTAGAGATCTCAAAAATGATGGCAAATGTTAAAAAACCATTAAAAAATATAAAAAAAACTGCAATTGCTTGCATTGCATTGTGGACAATCCACAACTTGTGGCAGGTGACGTGGCAAGTGGACAATCCACAACTTGTGGCAGGTAACGTGGCAAGTGGACAATCCACAACTTGTGGCAGGTAACGTGGCAAGTGGACAATCCACAACTTGTGGCAGGTGACGTGGCCAGGTGGACAATCCACAACTTGTGGCAGGTGACGTGGCCAGGTGGACAATCCACAACTTGTGGCAGGTGACGTGGCCAGGTGGACAATCCACAACTTGTGGCAGGTGACGTGGCCAGTGGACAATCCACAACTTGTGGCAGGTGACGTGGCCAGTGGACAATCCACAACTTGTGGCAGGTGACGCGGCAAGTGGACAATTCACAACTTGTGGCCAGGTGACGTGGCAAGTGGATAATCCACAGCTTGTGGCAGGTGATGTGGCAAGTGATACGCTAAATACAAGTACACTGCTGCTACTCACTCTGGTCTCACAAAATGGCTAAAATGGTTAAATAATACTGTTTTTTGAGCTTAGGGAGGGTCTTATGATGTTTCTTAACGAAACGCTTATACACGCAAACGTGTAAAAACGCCGCTAAATGTGGCTGCAATCGTGGCAATACGGGGGTTTCTAAACGCCGGTTTCAGCCTTTAAAAACGTGTGTTCAGCAGAGTTTGCACCGGCGTCTCATGTGCATGGGGCCTTAAGACATGGGCACTGTAGCACGCTATCCCATACCTGGAAGCACTTGGTAATTTTCCCTTTTTTACATTGGACACAGCATGGATCTTAATCTTGGACCATTTGGTAATAGCATCACCTTCAGGAGTTGCACACTAGGGGATTTGGCCACTATCAGGGGTCACCCTAGAGACTGCTTTGTTTTTCTGCCTAGTGTCCTGCAACCCAATGATCGGGGATCAAGATCTCTGCTGTGTCCTTCAATGAATGCAGAGAAAACCTACGTTAGACTTACCGGTAACGGTATTTCTACGGACCTTCCAGGACGGCACACCTGAGAGATGAGGGCTCCTCCCTACAGGAAACACAAGGGAACATTTTATACTTACCTGACGGTAATTTTCCTTTCCTGATGCAAGTATGACAGCATATACGTATGGGAAGGCTCCGCCTCCCTGCCCAATTCAGGACCGGTTATATTATAAAAGTAGGTCTCCTCCCTTCCTGCAGTATTCTCGTAACTTAGTATCACTGCGAAGGCCTTTATTATATTTTCGTGATATTTTTATTTTATTTTTTGGGAGGGGACCTATATGCTGTCATGCTTGCATCAGGAAAGGAAAATTACCGTCAGGTAAGTATAACATTTTCCCTTTTCGATTAGCTCTATCCCCACTAACGACTGAGATGTATTGTAGTTAAGACTGCTGGGTCCACAAGAATGGACCCCCAAACGTGTTGAATGTAGACCAGGTCGTAGTTTACATATTAACTCTGGAGGAACTATTCTGGAGTTCCGTCAATGCATGCGCAATCAGACTGGAAGAGCGGTCTCTGCCCTTATCTGATGGGTTTGTCCTAGTCATCTAAGCTTTGACTAACTTGATCCGCACCACTGCGATTGTCTTCGTTAGACAGTGATTGTCTTTTTCTGATGCCGTTAGGCCTGATGAGTGTATCGTTTTTCTCCTAGAAGAAGGGCCAATTCTATGTCTCTTTTAAAACTTGACTATTTTCAATGTTCGTGGTACTTCAAACACTTTCGTTTGGATATGCCAGAAGGCTGATGTTCTATCCCAGATTGCAAAGATACCAACCTTTGTATAGTGTTGAGGAAGAGACTAGAGCCATTTTGCCTGATAATTTCAGCAACAAGGTAGTTTATAGCTTGACACTTGGATGTCTGAGATCTTTCTAGACCTATTCGCCAAAAGGAATACTTATTCCATGTTACTGGCCATATTTAGGATGTCCTATCCCTCTAAATGGAGAGTGAGATAATGTGTCTCACACTATTTGGAAGACTAAATGGGGAAAAGAATAACTTGCCCAGGTCTTTCGGAATTGGTTGCTAAGATATGCAACCGTTACTGGATCCCATAGAGTGAGGACACGACTGAGTTTCATGTATCCTTTAATGCCGTATCTAGGCTTACTTGTATACAAATGCAATCCTTACAGTAAGGAGTAGAGAATTCCATCCTTTAAATTCTGTAGGTTTTTCTCGTATCTAATGTACTTGAAGTTTGGAGTAGGCGCTCTGACCTCCATAGGATTTCAAACACTAAACAGTGAGACCTCTACTTCTTGGTCTCCAGCCTCTAGATATAACTTGTAAGAAATTTGGAAGATACCGTTGGCTACGCTGTATGAGGTGTTGGATCTCAGGAAGGAGAATAGGAGGAGATTCTCGGATCTGAGACTGTACCCGCAGATATTATGGCCTGCAAGCCACAGGGCAATTATTGTTATCACCACCGAATGACTGCGAATCCGGATAAGGATCCTGGAGAGTATTAGGTTTGTTGAATATACATATTGGCTAATTTGCCAACCCAGTTGGCTGTCATTAGATTCTCTGCTTCCACCTCTGGGAAGCCACCCAGGTTACTGTCAGACCAATATCTTGATAGCCTTATTTGTTGCCGATCTCTTGACCAGCTTTTTGTTTTGGAGACCGTCCCTTGTCATCCGACGGCTTTTGTATCTTACACCATCTGGCCGTAAGTTCTAGAAAACCCTACTTTTTTTTAAAATCAGTATAAAGTTTTATTGAAAAAACCATATAACAGACAAGTACAAACTAGGCATATATCAGGATTAATCACAAAATACAGATTTCGAACATTTGAGTCTCATATACAGTGGGTACGACATACAGTAAACATGCAACCGATATCTGCGCACATAGCTAGTAAGTAGTCATCATCCTTAACTGCGTACTCAGTATAAATGACAACGTATGGCTACCGAGACTAAATACTATAAGCAGTTTGCAAGTGTTCAAATAATAAGCAATTACTGATATAACATAAAACACCACAAGAAAGAAAAATTTAAAAAATACAAAGAAGAAAGATACCCATCCCCGAACCATTGGGATTGGGCAAACTTCCCCATAGAAAACTTTTTTCAGAGAAATATCTACCACCAAGCCTCATTCGCCCCCTCCCGAGACCCGCCACTACAGGTACAGTAAATCAAGAATATTATATACCAGACATTCCCCTCCTCTCCCCCCCCCCCCCTTAACCTCTTCTCTTTCCCATGTATAGTCTCATTCTCCCTCCTCCCCCCCCACCTTCCTGAATTCGGTCCAAAAAACACATTATAAACCAAGTACCTATATCTGTAAGAGTCTATCTTTGATAAGTTGAGAAGGGCCCAGACCAGGGGTATCAAGCCAGGGTTGCCACATCGAGTAGAACTTCTTCAGGGCACTCCTATGCTGATAGGCAAGTTTCTCACGTATCAACTGGCTGTTTACCATCTCCACCCATTGCCCTCCCGTTGGTACTCGGAGATATCCAAAGCCTCGCAATCGCCTTCCGGGCTATATAAAGGAGACAAATTATTGCAGTATGTCCATAAGGCGAGAGCGAGGGTATCTCCAACGCACCAAGCAAGCACACAATGGGTTCCTGCGGCACCGGTATTTGGTATACCTGTGAGATAGAGGAGAGGATGTACTTCCAATACCGAAAAAGTTTCGGGCATTTCCACATCATATGTAGCAAATCTCCATCGTGTATGCAGCATTTGGGACAAAGTGGCGTATCGACAACCCCATTTATATAAACAAAGTGGAGTCCTGTATACTCTATGAAGCAAAAACAAATGAGATAGTCTGCGAGACGCAGAAACCGACACCAATGGAACGGAGGTAAGGCACAATTCCCAGGTTTCTCCATCTATGGGACCCAAATCTTTTTCCCAACCCTTTCTGCAGGGAAGTTTGGAGGCATCATGAGATGCAGCAATTAGTCTAGCATAGATCCCTGAGATCATTCCCTTCTTATCTTCAGCCAGGAATACCACATTCATCAAGGGATGTGCCAACAGCCTGAAATCAGAAATCCGAGATTCAGCCTGTATAGCATGCCTCAATTGCAGATATCTATAAAATTGAGACCTGTGGAGGGAAAACTCCTCCTCCAGGTCAGAAAATGATTTAAGGATTGACCCCCCCTGAACAGTTGTGTAATAAAATGTATGCCTGCAAGTTCCCAGGAACGGAAATCTTTAAGCTTGAAGAGTTCAGGAAAGTATTTATTTCTCCATATGGGGGTGAACAAACTCACCCCCTTGATCTTCAGGAGGGATCTAGTATATTTCCAGAGGACATTTAATAGATGAATCGTGGGGAGAGAATTAGCTAGATGAGTAAAACCTGCATCTAGGTGGGACAGTGCAGACAGCTCCGAACCACTAGGGACCAGCAACGAACGTATGGAATCATCTGCAACCTCCCCACCCCAATTACCCAGATGCTGTAAACTGGGAAGCCACATAATAGTATCGAGCATGAGGAACTGCCAATCCGCCCTGATCCTTTGCCAGTTGCAAGGAAGAAAGGCTGATGCGTGCTGACTTATTGCCCCATATTAGGTCTCTAAATTGGGAATCTATTTGGGTGAACCATCTATGAGGAATCCAAATGGGAGCATTGTGAAAGATATAAAGGAGTTGTGGGGCCCAGATCATTTTCACTAGATTAGCCCTCCCCATGACCGAAAGAGGCAGCTTCGTCCACGCCGTGCATTTAGCCCGGAGCTTACGAAGCAATGGTGCCAGATTTAGCAACAGGTACTGGGGGTTGGGTCTGGGGTCACCTGTATGCCCAGGTAGCAGAATTCCTTCTCTATTAAGATATCCCCAGCACAGACAGGAATGGGGTGAGTCAGAGGGTCTAAGGGCATAAGCACCGACTTGTTCCAATTAATACTAAACCCCGACAGCTCTCCAAAGTCTGCGATTAAATGCATCGCATTCTCCAAAGAGCGACCAGTGTCACCCAGGTAGATCAAGGTGTCGTCTGCATATAAAGAAACCACGTCCTGCCTAGGACCTCTACAAAATCCTATGATGTCTTGCGAAGCTCTTATATGTATGGCCAGTGGTTCTAAAGCAAGAGCGAACAGCAGGGGAGAGCGCGGACACCCCTGCCGTGTGCCCCTGAAGAGTCTAAATGAGTCAGATATATCCCCGTTAATTCGCATTCTAGCTGAGGGGGCGCTGTATAATAATTGCACCCATCTAAGAAATGTGTCCCCCACCCCAAATCTCGACAACGTCTCCCATAAATAGGGCCATTCAACGCTATCGAATGCTTTAGCTGCATCCAAAGAGAAGATGGCCCTATTACCTGGGTTGTCCACCGGTATTTGAATATTGAGAAACAATCTACGCAAGTTCTGAGATGTGGATCTCGATGGGATAAATCCAGATTGGTCCCTATGTATCACATGGTGGATACATTTGGACAGCCTGGTGGCCAAAACTCTGGCCAGCAACTTAATATCATATGTGAGCAGGGAAATAGGTCTATATGAGTCCGGGGACATAGCGTCCTTGCCCGGTTTCAACAACACCACTACAATAGCTTCGTTCATGGAGGGGGGAAGCATTCCTTTTTCGAAGGCTTCGTTATAAACTTTTAGAAGTATTGGCAGGAGCTGTTCCCTATTAATTTTAAATACCTCAGCCGGTAAGCCATCCGCACCCGGAGCCCGCCCATTTTGAGCAGACGCCAGGGCCTCTAGGAGTTCATCCTCAGTCAATTGGGCCCCGAGCAGGGCCACATCAGCCGACGAGAAGACTGGAATAAGGAACCTATCCAAGAAGGAGGACAGCTCCTCCCGGGTAGGCTGAACCTTAGAAGAATAAACTTCTCGAAAGAACCTGGAGAAGCTGTCCATAATGGACTTAGAGGAATAACAAGGTGTCCCCTGAGCATCATTTACAGCAACTATGTGAGAAGTAGATTGCTGCGATTTGACAATCATTGCTAACATATGTCCTGTATTCTCCCCCTCCTGAAAATGTTTCTGCTGCAGAAAGAAGCGTTTGTTCTCTGCCAGCTGTAGGGACACCTGCCCGAGTACAGACTGGGAGGCCAACCATATTCTTTTAGTGTTATCATTGGGGTCAGCAACATAGGCAGCCTCAGAGCGCTGCGCATCTGCAAGTACAAGCATCTCCCACTCTTTAGTTTTGGTCTTAATCTGGGAAATAAGTCTAATAAATTGTCCCCTTAGATAGGCTTTGGCTGTGTCCCACACCGTACCAACTTCTGCAGAGCCTAGATTGTGTTTAAAGAAGTCCCTCAAAAGTCCCGGAATAGGATCAGGTTCCGGTATCAGAGACCGCCAAAAAGGATTAAGTTTCCATAAGCTATTCCCTTTAATGGCTCCCAACCTGAGATCTACCGAAAATGGTGAGTGGTCCGAGGTTTGTCTGGGGTGGTACTGCAAAGAGATAACCAAAAGGTAACAGCAAATCCGTGCCCAGTCCCATGTCGATCCTAGACAGGCCCCCCACTGAGGCCGACTGACAGGAATAGACTCTAGCTTCCGGGTTGTGCATTCTCCAAACATCTGTGAGACCTAGTTCTAGAAGAAGCCGAGCAAAAGGAATAACCCCTGTACCTGGCAGTGTCGGCCCTAAGATACGGGCACTGAGTTTGTCTTTCCTATAATCCAAGTAGTTATTAAAATCACCTAGGACCAACACCGGTATACCTGGGAAGCGGGATATGAAATCAGCCAAAACCCTAAGTAAGCCCGCAGAGTATGGAGGAGGGATATACAACCCGGCCAATATAAGTTTTGTCCCATAGAGGGAGCACAGCAAAAATACCAAGCGACCCTCCGGATCAGTTTTAACATCTATGAAGGAGAATTGCGTGCCTCGTCTTATTAGGACACTCACCCCCCTCGAGTACACCGAGCCTGTGGCATGGTATTGATGACAAAACTGTTTTGTTGCAAATTGTGGCATGGGAGTCGAGGGGAGATGAGTCTCCTGCAAACATATCACATCCGCATCTATCCGCTTAATTGTGCGGAGCACGGCCAAACGCTTAACTGGATTATTCAAACCCCTAACATTCCAGGACAAAAATCTAGTTAACTTAGCCATCTATAAAATAGTCATGTAAACGGATAGGAGCAGCACATATGTGATCAGGTTGGAGTTCATATAAGCAGGGCAATATGGGGGTACAGTTCGTTGCGCAGTGCATGAGGAAAAAGAGGGTGAATGAACACAAACATAGCAACCCATACGGTGGGATTCGGGTGGGGTAGCGGGTATAAAAATTAAGAAAGAAAAATGGAAAAAAAAGCAGCAGCAAAAAAGGCCTGGTGGAAGTGTCATGAGAACTTGAACTATGGGGACTGGCCAACCGGGCCAAACAGTTACAGCAAAAATCAACCATTGGCCCTTGCCGGGCCATCCAGGGGGCAACAGTGGAAGTGCACAACAGTGTCTTAAGTACTTCTCAACAGCTGGAACAAAATAGCCGTGTTGGTTAGGAAAGAACCGTGTAGCAACAGCATACTCCGCCTTGTGATGGGAGAGTGGGATTAAACTGGAAACCAGGAAAGGTAGTGTGGTGGCTCTCACGGGGGAGCAGGGCGCCTATTGCGCGCCTCTCGGATCGCTTGTTCTTCTCTGTCTAGCCATTGTGCAGCTGCAGGTGGCGAATCAAAGAAGTGGACTGTCCCCATCACTTCAAGGCGCAGACGGGCAGGTCCAGATCTCTAAGCCTGCGCTTGACATCCATAAACTTGGCCCGTTGTTTCTGCAGCTCTGCTGAGAAGTCTGGAAATAGGGAAACCTTGGCATTATCCATTTTTAGGGCTGTAGGTTGTAATCGGGCTTGGTGCAAAATGCCATCTCTGTCCTTGTAATTAAGGAGTTTAAACAAGAAGGGTCTTGGAGGAGCTCCAGGTGCAGGAGCCCTGGCAGGGACCCTATGCGCTCGCTCCACAGAGAACATGGGGGAAAAGGTTTCCTTGCCAAAGGCATTAACCAGCCAAGTCTCGATAAACTCCACTGGGTTTTTACCCTCAATTCTCTCTGGCAGACCAATCGCTCTCACATTGTTTCTCCTCATCCTATTTTCCAAATCTTCCAAGCGGGAAGAGTGCTGAGAGAGAAGGTGGTTATTATACATAAGGTCCCTCTGCATGGGTGCCAAGTCATCCTCTATGGAGCTTACCCTGCCCTCTACAGCCGATGTCCTCTGAGTTTTTGGTTGTCTTGTCTCAGAAAGGTAATTTCTGCTTTGACTCCCTTAATCTCCGTGGTGAGCGCAGCTATGGAGAGGTTACAAGTTGTCACCACCGTGAAAATGTCCCTCAAAGTAGGCTCACTATTACTGGGGCTATCGGGGCCTTGCGGCCTAGCAGAGGCCCCCTCTGGAGTACTCAATGTGTCCCATGTAAAGGCCGCGCCAGCCGGATCGTCCAGAGGAACTGTGTCATCTGCCTCCGATCCTCCCCCGGGGGAATCAGTGGGTGTACTGAAGGAGGCCATGGGATCCGAGGACAGCGGCATAGAGAACAGTTTCTCCGCTCCCTCCCTGTGTCGATCTCTGGTGGAACGAGCATCCAGGGCGCCATGTTGTGCCACGAGGTCCACCGACCGGGACGAATTCTGCTTCTTGGTGGCTGACATCGCGGGACAAACGGGCTGGTAAAGGTATGGCTATGCTCCGGGACCCTTCCGATAACCGCTGAGCCAGCTTTAGAACAATATAATTTAGATCCACAGGATGATTTGGCGGATTTTCGGCGGAGCTCACTGAGAACACGTCCGGCTACATCCGCTGCCTGGCCACGCCCTGTAGAAAACCCTACTTAACGTGCTGGGAGATACATCTGACAGAAGTTGACTAGTTTTGCATTCCTTCTTGACCGCGAAGATAGGACTTCCCCATTTTGCTGAGTCTTTTCAGCATAGTTGAGGCTCTTTTGTTGCATTTCGGAAAGACTCCAGTCTGCGACCGCTATAACTGACTTTTGGACACCTTGTCCTCCATTGGCATGAATACCCAACGAGTAACCACTTGGGATGATTGGTATGCCTAATAGCTGATACGCTGAAAGATTCGTTCGTTTAGCTACCTCCCCAAGAGGGGACATTTCTCCTCTGTGGAGTTACGGTTTCTAGTGCAGGAAGTAAGTCTTTCCTTACTACAAAACCAGTTAATACAGTTGTCAACCTTCCCTTGGGCACCTCGGACCTCATGGATTACTACCGGCTACTTTATTGCTCTTGCGACCGTGGGATGCAGCCAATGGGAAAGAGCCATTTGTTCAAGTGAGATACTTATACTGTTGCTCTCTCTGAGTGTAACTTTATTGTATTTTTTTTTCAGAGATTCAAAATTGCTTCCCGGTAGGTCATTGTTGTGATGAGACTAGTTGGTCTCTCGATGATGGTCTCTCGATGATGGTTCCTCCCAACTCGATCAGAGTCTGTACTGGGACTCTTTTCCCAGAATCTGGAAGTCATTGCGCCAGTCTGTTGTCCAGACAAGGCTCACCAGAAGTCCTTGGTCCCGCAAGTCGGCCCTTACTGGACCCAATATCCCAGGAAATGTCCGGAGTTTGTGGAAAGGTCACAGTCTGCCAGATGAACTCGTAATGAACTCTAATTGCCAAGCGAAGGTACTTGCTGCAACATGGGTATTTTGAAGTGTGTATACAGTATACACACACCCACACTTGTGGATGACCACAACATACAGGATATACAAGGTAATATCGACATATAATCACACATAGGTTGGACTTGATGGACCTGTGTCCATCCTCAACCTCACCCCCTATGCAACCATGCAAATATACAACTTGCTAGGTCTAAAGACCAACGACAGTCTTGGCCTAGGTTTCCACTATTGCGACCTAAAATCGTGCGATTTACTGCGATTTCTATGTGTCTTGAATCAATGCCTGTGTATTCTTGATGTCTATGGCCCAAAGTTAGATCACAGTGGGATTAAAAGTAGTGTAGGGACTACTTTACCGTTGCAGCGACTTGGGGGGGGGGGGGGGGGTCGCACCGCTATGAACGATACTCCTTGGAAATCATGGGGTACGATTTGTGGAGGTCAAGTCTTAGTGACGGCCGGAGAGATTAATTGCAACGATGGCCTGTGCAATTTTTTGGATCCTTAACCTTCCGCCTGTTATTCAAGTCTTACTTTTGACTAACGACCATGTAATCACAACCCTTGTGCTCTGATGCATCATGAAGGGAATGCAATGAATTGGTAGAGAAATGGAAAAAAATTCCATTGGCTTCCTTAATGCACAGGACCCACAGATCCTAAGCTCAAATTTACATATAACTGTCAGCTGACCCTATTGGGCGGCTTGGGTTTAGGCAAAGATAATTCTTGATTCTTTATTCTCCGCTATTGTTCTCCCAGGTCTAACCTGACATTCACTCTGTTACTTTGCATTTTAGCCATCCTCTGGTCATTGGTGATTAACATAAGGAATTAATCCTCCTAAATATCACCAGATCCGACTTGAACAGTCACCACTCTGACTTAAAGCGGCATGTGTTTACTTGTGGGATGGGACATAAGGGTTCACTGACCACAATGATTACTGGAGAAACCGCATGTAGTTTTGTATTTGCAGTGTCTGAACTGCATCATTGGCTACTCCATTTTCAGTCTAGGATCCGCCATCATAGAGAGTTTATCACAGACCAGAGCTCTGCTTTCATCTTGTTTGGGGTCCTGACAGTCTGGCTACCGAAGTGAGCACAATCGCAGGACACAAAACACTACTTAACAGTAGTATGAACCTTCTTCATCTCTGGATCTATTTGCTGTCCCAGGGTCTCTGCAAAGGATATTGCCTCTTCTGTTGCAAGAATGGCACCCTTGGTTAATCTGATGCAGCCTGTTTGGCCGGCTGCTTTTGAGGCAGAGGTACCCTTTAAATGCCTTTGTTTGAATAGCTTAGTCCCTGAGCTCCACACAGTCAGTTTGGATGGGGTTAAAGTATCCACCTTTTGCTTATGATATGCCAACTTGTCATAGCAATTTCCCAGAAGCAAGCTCTGAGGTAGATGTTGCCTTTAAACAAACACAATTGTTTGATTAGGCTTGGTATGGAACCATTAGTGACTGTAGGCCTTCTCAGTCTCTGCCCATTTGTCACTGCCTCTGGCCTGCAACCTTGTTTTGCATTTTGGCCGACACACCAGTTACCACCAGACCACTATGATTACTGTAGAGACTTCTTGATCTGCCTCCACTGGCAGTTAACTACATAGTGGTTCTTTCAGGGCTGAAGAGGATCTGTCCCTTGTTGCAGAAGTAGGTTGACTGGTGTTGGTGTTGAGGGCTGGAGAGATTTACGCTCATTATGCCCATAATGTGCACTCTTTTAGGATATACCATATACCTACCTGCCATCACCTTAGTTAAAGTTGCTGGTCTCTAGGAAGGCTGATTGCTACTGGTTCACAGATGATCTGAAGCCTGGAGCCATGCCTGGGGTATTTGCCATAAGTAGTAACCACTACAAACCAGATATCTTTCTGTGGGGTACCCCAAATAACACAAGCAATTACCTATTGCTAACAGGTAAGCACTAAGGAATGTGACTAAACAGATTCTGACTTTTATTTTAGCACCAAGGTCAGCATGTAAATGCATAGAAACACATCACAGTCATTCACACTGTAGAGTTAATGTAATCACAGACAAGCAGCGCAAGTTAATAGTCATCTGACAATTAGCACTAGCAGGTTAAACCTACCTTAGACACATGTACCACCAAGGATCATACCACAACCAAGCATCAATACACAGTGAGCCCAGCATTAAAAAGGAAAGGGCTCAATATCACCTGTTATCAGTTCAAGCATTAGCAAAACTGCAGACACAGACTTCAATCTGTGAAACATTAGTAAACAAAGTGGCACCATGGATAGCCAGTTAGATTCACATGTGTGATATATGCTTTTCAGAAATGCAAACCAACAGCATACTTGCAGAAAATAAGTCAAAACTGTAGGGCCAGGCTTGTTCAGTTAGTAGGAAGGCTTCAGCCCAGCACAACACACCTGCTATCATCATTAGCAGTATTGCAGACACAACCACAACCCTTAAGAAATGCAAGCTTAACCACATACTTGCAGCAGTAACTGAATGGAATTTTGCACCATGTGGTGCCTTACCACCTGCATGTTTCATGTCCAAACAAAGTCCAATGAATGTCCATCCATGGCGTCATGATAAAAGCAATCCCTAGAGACCAGATGCCCTCACCCCCATATCTTCCTGGATCTTGAGAGAGGGGGGGGTGGGGTCTCCTCCATATAGGCGTTCATGTCTGCCTTTACAGCGGGGAGCTTCGTCACAGGAGAGGCTTGAACCTGTGCGGCTTGGCCAGAAGCGTCCGGCAAGGTGAGGGAAAAATAAAAATTCAGCTTTTTAGCAGTAGCATAACCGGCTGTAGCTGTGAAAAAAAAAAAAAAAAAGAATACTGCAGGAAGGGAGA
The DNA here is from genome assembly GCA_029206835.1 of Rana muscosa. Taxonomy (NCBI): domain Eukaryota; kingdom Metazoa; phylum Chordata; class Amphibia; order Anura; family Ranidae; genus Rana; species Rana muscosa. The sequence goes on from CM055128.1 coordinate 212,074,203, forward strand.
CCTACTTTTATAATATAACCGGTCCTGAATTGGGCAGGGAGGCGGAGCCTTCCCATACGTATATGCTGTCATGCTGTGTCAGGAAAATCAATTGACAGCTTGTTATAAGTCCCCACCCTTCCCCTTATTCCCCAGTATGCAATAAAGTAATCTCGAACTGGTTCACAAGGGACATAGTTCCATATAGGTACTTGCCACCTAGCTTTTAGCTTCTCTTTCCCTCCACACAGGGCGGGAAGTAGGCCTGCCGTCCTGGAAGGTTTGTAGAAATACCGTTACCGGTAAGTCTAACGTAGGTTTTCTCCTATCACCTTCCAGGATGGCACACCTGAGAGGATAATCAAGTAACCACAGGCCTACCTTCAGGGTGGGACCACAGCTTGTAGGACCTTCCGGCCGAAGGCCAAGTCTTGCTGTGACAACACTTCCACACGATAGTGCTTCAGGAACGTATGCGGACTGAACCAGGTGGCCGCACTGCGGATTTGTTCCCAGGAGGCCCCTGCTTTTTCAGCCCAGGAAGCTGCTAGTGATCTGGTTGAATGAGCTCTGACTTTAGCTGGTGCTGGTATCCCAGAGCATTCATAAGCTCTAGAGATACCTTCTCTGATCCATCTGGAAACCGGGGCTGTAGAGGCCTGAAGTCCCTTCCTGGGTCCGGTATACCAAATGAGCAGATGATTAGATCTCCTAAAACTTTTTGTTCTCTCTAGATAGGTAAGGAGACACCTTCTTACGTCCAGACAATGAAATGTATTTTCTCTCTGATTTTTTGGTTTAATCACAAAAGGACGGTGGTCTTGCGTCCTATGAAAGAAGGATGCTACTTTTGGTAGGTACAAGGGATCTGCTCTGAGGGTGACTCTGAGGAATGGTTCCTTCATGGACAGTCCCTGCAAATCCCCCTACCCTTCTGGCTGTAGTAATTGCTAACAAAAATGCTATTTTTAAAGTTAGAAACTTAAAGGGAACCTCTTCTATAGGTTTAAATGGGTGTTTAGATAACGCCTCTAACACCGTAGTCAAGTCCCAAGGTGGAAAACTACCTTTAAGGACCGGGGAAACTCCCCTGCTAACAGAAAACGCTTAATGAGGTCCTCTTTTGCCAGTCTTTTCTCAAGATAGACTGAGAGGGCCGCTATTTGAACCCGAAGGGTACTGACTGTTAAACCTTTGTCTACTCCGTCCTGGAGGAACTCCAGGATAACTGGAACAGAAGTGGAGGTCATCTGTCTTTCTTTACCTCAGGAGCAGAAAGTCTTCCAAACTTTCAAGTAAATCTTTTTAGTCACTAGTTTTCTACTCAGGAGGGTACTTGGTACCTTTTCTGAGCAGCCTTTACGTTTCAGGATCTGGCGCTCACTAACCAGGCCGACAGCTGGAAAAATTCCAGCTTCGGGTGTAGTACTGGTCCCTGTCTGAGAAGATCTGTCCTGTACGGGAGCTTCAGTGATTCCGCTACTGCCATGGATCTCAGGCTTGCAAACCAAGCTCTCCTTGGTCACCAGGGTGCCATCAGGAGGATCTGGCCTGGAGATCTGCTGAGCTTCTGAAGAACCCGCAGAATCAAGGCTAAGGGTGGGAAGGCATATGCCAGCCTGTAATGCCAAGTCTGAGTCAGTGCATCTAGACCTTCCGACTCCTTCTCTTGGGAAATCGAGAAATATCTCTTTACTTTTCTGTTTCGCGGGTTGGCAAACAGGTCTATTTCCGGATTTCCAAAGCACTGTACCAGGTCTTGAAATACCTTGGGGGTTAAGCTTCCAATCCCCTTGTCTTATCGCCTGACAGCTGAGGAAGTCTGCCTCGGTATTGCTTGTCCCCTTTATGTGGATGGCAGAAATGGTGAGAACCTTTCCCTCGGTCCAATCCAGAATCTCTTTGGATAATTCCAATAGGGGTCTGGACCTGGTGCCTCCCTGGTGACTCAGGTAGGCTACCATCGTGGCATTGTCGGAGCTTACTTGAACCTCCTTGCCCGTGATGTTTTTCTGAAAGGCTTTTAGGGCTTCCCCTACTGCTTTGAGCTCCCTGTAGTTGGATGACATCCGACCTAGCGAGTTGTTCCATTGCCCCTGGGCTTTCTCTTTCCCCAGGTGGGCTCCTCACCCCCAAGAACTGGCATCGTGGTGACCTTTACTGGATTCCACTGGGCCCATGGTCTGCCTCCTTTCAGGTTCTTGGGAATTGTCCACCACTCCAGGAAGGACAGGACTTGAGGGGTCAGCAGTATCTCCTGATCCAAGGACTCCTTTTTGTCCCATGAGGACGGGAAGAAGAAATGAAGTGTCCTTGAGTGGAGTTGTGCCCAGACTATTGCTGGCATACTCGCCGACTTTAGGCCTAGGGTTCTTTGCTCCGAATTCCCCAGATCTCAATCAATCAAGCATCTGTGAGAAGTGTTGGAAAAGCAACTTTCAGGTCTCAAGAATCTGCTACTGGAATCTTAGTGCCAGATACCACAACATAACTTTTAGGGGTGCAACGGATCAAAAAACTCACGGATCGGATAATTTTCGGATCGGCAATAAATAAATAATAAAAAAAAATAATGTTACACCCACTGGAGTTTGATTTCAGTTATTTTCAAACACAAAACGGAGCTTATATGCTTAAATACAGTATTTGTAAATCCAACGGACTCTTTACATGTTCAATTTTAAAAGCGGCAGCAAACCTGCTGACCTTACATGCTTGCTAATGTGACAGAACACCTCTGATTTTCACATTTAACTAAATGTTAAATGTGAAAATCAGAGGTGTTCCGTCACATTAGCAAGCATGTAAGGTTTGCTGCTGCTTTTTTTTTTTTTTTTATTTATGTTTTTATTGGGGTAAAGAAACAAACAAAAAAAAAAAAAAGAGAGTTGCTGCTGCTTTTAAAATGTAAAATGTAAACAGTCCGTTGGATTTCCAAATAATGTATTTAAGCAGATAAAATACCTGAAATCTAAAACTCTGTTGGGTGTAACAAGATGTCCGCTTGGCCCCTTCACAGTAATGCGAGTGAGTGTGGGGTGGAGCAAGATGGCGGTGGCAAAACGTCACTACAGCGGCCGCCGCCGGGTGTACAAAAATGTCCGCCGCTCCGGAGCTAGGCCGAAGCCGTGGCCTTTTCTTATGGCCGAGGCTCCGGAGCGCTCCGCGGATCGCGTAGTGATCCGATCAAGGTGGCCCGTTCGGATCACCACCGATCCGTTGCACCCCTAATAAATTTAAAAGTATAGTGACATCCATACTTTAGTGGCCAGGGCTGTTTTGGCAGCAAAAAGGGGCCATGGTGAAAAAAAAAAGGGGACCAACTTAAAGGGGGTTGTATTTTTTTTTTTTTTTTAAATAACAAACACGTCATACTTACCTCCTCTGTGCAGTTGGTTTTGCACAGAGTGGCCAAGATCCTCCTCTTCTGGAGTCCCTCAGCAGCGCTAGTAGCTCCTCCTCTTCTTAAGTGCCCCATCGGAGAAGCGCTCTCCTTTGGGATACCCATGCGGCATGCTCCCGAGTCCTGCGTCTATTGACACAGAAAGCAGGACTCTGCCCCGGTCATTGAAATTGATTGACAGCAGCGGGAGCCAATGGCTGCGCTGCTATCAATCCATTCAACTCAGGGGGCTACAGCATTACAGGAGGTTTTTCACCTCAATGCATTTAATATTAGGTGGATGGTCATGTTATGGCTGATCTGTGCATTGAGTCATCCAGGACCCTTTTGATTAGCCCACTGAATGCAGAAATAGCATCTTATTGTAAAGAATCAATAGTTACACAGAATGCCTAAAGAGGAGTTTTTATTCTGCAGAAACAAACATTAGAAAACATATTTACAGTAAGCATCTGCAGGCTGGAAATAACCCGACTCACATTTTGTGCACTTAGTAAGGTTTTTACCTCGGCTGAAAAGGACAGGAAAAAACAAAATGGCTAAATG